>PVKM010023509.1:0-21117 GCA_004027735.1 Carollia perspicillata | reverse complement strand
CCTGCCTGTAACATTTCAAAATATCTGGAGACATTTTGCTCATCACAACTAGTTGGGTACTGGCTACTGGCTTCTAGTAGGTAGAGGCAACAGATGCTAAACTTCAGTTTAGTGCAGTGCACAAGACAGTTTCCCACAACAAAATGCAAACAGTGCCAAAGTTGAGAAACCCTGGCACAGGACAATGGCGCTGTTTCCTGGTGCAGGAAAATGAGATATTTAATCTCTGATCATTTTTAGCCCAGAGAGGCTAGTCCCATTCTCTTCAGAAGGTAAGGAGTAGAGTTTTTCAAGCATCTGATTCCATAAGGTGTCACTCAAGTCCAAGTTCTGTTACCCTTGTGTCTGACGCACCCAAGGCAGCCCCTGTATTGGTGTAGAACCGCTTCTTTTTTTCCTTCCATGAGTACATAGCATAGTCACCCTGTATTTCAGGGCTGGCTCTGACAGTCACTGGCCATGTAACCTTGGGCTAAGTATAAGTTTCTAAGCTTCATTGCCCTAACTATAAAATGGAAATAAGAAATAACATTATTTACCTACCTCAGAGGCTCCACGAAGATTAAATTAAGTAAAGCCTGTGAAGCATTTGACACACAGTACGTTCTTAATAAAAGTTACATATTTTTGTTATTTCATTAAATTGCTTTGGCTTATTTACAAAATATAAAATTAGACCTTTGTTCCACATTGTACACCTAAATATATTAACATCAATCTCTATCAAGTTGTTTATCTCCCTGGTCTTTTTTTCACTGCCTGATTCCCATCAGGTACATAATATAATGATGTTGCAATTTGGCTATCCTCTTGTGAAAAGGGACTTTTTTACTTTTAAAATAGATTTCTAGGGCGGACAAATTTTTGTTTGAAGTTATGAGGGGACCCAATCCCATGCGTGAAGTCAGACAAGACTCTAAGGTGCATTCTGATGTCTGTTCATTTGCCTCCTTCGACAGTGGGTTAGCACGAGTCTCAGTGCCGCCCAGACGTTTCCCTTTAAACTGGAGTGTGAGCCTTACTGTTTGCAAGGGTTCTTATTTAACACATCGGTGCTCTTTGAAGGTTTAGCCTTAAATTGTTTCAACCATAAGCAAAGATAAAATGATAGATGAGTACATAAACACTTTATTGGAACTAGAACTCTCCTAGTATGGGGGCATGTTCTTGACCCCAAAGAACTCATAGTCCAGAGGGCATTTCCTATGTGTGTAAACAGATAGCTCTCTTATGAAACAGGCGTCACTTAAACAAAAGTGCTTTACATAAAATGATAACGAGGGAAGACCTAGGAGAGTTGTAAAGTGAGTTGGCATTTGATGTGGACCTTGATAAGTGAGATGACATTGCTCATGCAGTGAACAATACACAGGACAATCTCATGCGCAAAGACAATGTGGGGTAGCTTGGGCAATGGCAGCATTGAAGATATGTGCAAGACATACCTTTGTGGGACTGAGTTAACAATCATAAGGCAGATGGAAAAGGGATGCTAGGAGAGGAGGAGAAGAAAAAAGAAAGTTTCCCCAAGAGAACATCATATATCGTTTCCACTGCAGGCGGCCTGGAGCACCCACATGCACTCACTTTACTGTCCGAAACTTGAATTCAGAGCTTAAGGGCTGGAGCAAACACAAGGAGTGGGCAGGGTCTATTCTGTAGATGATGGCCGTGGCTCACCTCTGCACATCAGCAGTCTCAGTCTTGTTTAAATGAATAGATCAATGAATAGATCAATGAAACTTGTTAGATCATGAATAAGGGATGGAAATGGAAATAATACACTTCAATGTAAGTGACAACAGCATTCCTCTCTAACTTCTTGAAAGAAATACTTTGATTTATCTAATTGAGCCTAATGTGATTTAAAAGGATGGATTAATATATGTAATTATTCAAACAAACATTTGTTGAGCATTTATAAAGTCTGGTCACTCAGCTGGGTGTTGGGGACAGAAAAATGAATAAAAGGTACAGCTTCTACCTTCATGGAGCTTAGGTAAGTTTCTAAAAGGTGAGTGTAGAGTCCTATGGGAGTGTATTAGTTCTGTATTGCTGCCTAATTAGCACAAACTCAAGCAGCTTAAGACAACAACCATTTATTTGGCCACAGTGTTGTAGGTCAGAAATCTGGACATACTATAAGTAGGTTTTCTGCTCAGGGTCAGTAAGGCTAGATCAAGGCAACACTGGGCTGTCTTCTCATCTGAATTCAGGATTCTTTTCCAAGCTTAAGTGGTTGATTCAATGCTTTTCAGTTGGAGGAATGAGGTCAATTTTTTTGCTGGCTGTAAACTGAGGCCACTCTGATACATCTTATACCACTTGGCTCTTCCATCTCCAAAGCCAGCAGTAGATAATCTCCCATGTTGAGTGCCTCGCCTGTTTTGATTCTCTTTCTTCAGGAAGAGCCCAGTCCCTTCTAAGGGCTCTCCTAATTAGGCTATGCCCACTCAAGATAATCTCCCTTTCTTAAATGAATGTCTTCATCATGGAAGGGAGAACCTTATCAAATTCAAAGATCCCTGGGGTTATATAAAACATCTACAAAAGGGTGAGAATCTTAGGGGACATCTTAGAATTCTGGCATTCACAGTGAGTAGTGCATAGATCTAAGATGCAACTTAGATGGGAGGGCAGGTATGGCTGGGGGTCTCCTTAAATGATGAAAGAGCCAGGTGAAGAGTCAGTGATTCAGGCAGAGACAGGGACAAGAGGCACTGCCTTCACATTTGCAGATGAAGGAAGCAGAATTTGCCAAATCCTGTTCTCTGCCATAGCTAGCTGATACATTTATTCTCTGGATAAAACTATCCCCTCCCTTTGCCTGCTTAGGTTGCCCAAAAACATCAAAGGGAAGCAGAGACTGGGGAAGCCCTGAGGTAGACTGCAGACACTGGGGGCTTCTTCCAAATCCCCAAATGGGTTTCCTGTTTGAACCTCGACTGAGTTGGTAATAGTTGAAGTCCTTCCACCTCACTGAGCAAGATTTGGCCTGTGAGGGAAGGCCTGGCAGTGTTTCCTCTGCAGAGAAATTGTCCAAAGGACAGAGAGAGGACTCAGAATTACACTCACTAGCAGTGAGACCAGGCAAACCAAAGCCTTACCACATGCCCAGGTCAGAACTCGTCCTAGCATTTTCTGGGTCAGTGTGGTTTGAGACACAGTATTCTTTAGAACAAGAGTAGGTGCCATATTGCATATCTGGCAGAAGGTGAGCCTGGTTCCAAGCGATGTCACCTTCTTAAAGAGTGTAGTGGGAGAGGGTAAGCAGAGATGGCACAATCCTTAGCATTTCCTTTCCATGAGGCACAGGCAATTAATTTATTTGCATTTGACTACATTTTATCAACTCTAAATTTACTCAGCCAAGAAAATGAGATGAACACACATGGCCCTTTGCCTTTCATGCCTGAGTATAATCAGCTGAAAGCTCTGTACGTGACAAACCAGCACATATCACTGGGAAGTCTTTGGAAGCGCTGCCTTTTGCTTTTAACTTCATGAGAAAGAAAAGGGTGAATAAAATTTCCTTGACTATTTCCCACAAACAAAAGGACAAAGAGGCCTTTAAAGGTCATTGTTAATTGCAGAGCAGACAGCACAGGGCCTGGTGCCACATTTGGGGATGTGTCTGTCACTTTCTGGGGGAGCTCACATTTAACTTGACTCCTTAGTTGGGAGGTAGGTCAGCCCTCATGATCTCATTCAATCCTCTTAACAACTTGTGATGTAGATACTGGAGTTACCCTTACTTGAAGACTAGAAGATAGGGGATCAGAGAAGTTAAATAACATGCTCAAAGTCACACAGGATTAAGTTGCGAGCCCAGGACTGTCACTCTGACCCTACACAGTTCTTTGCTGTATGCCATCTTCTCATTAAATTAACAAATTAGATTTCTTGAACACTTACCATGTGTCAGATACCATTCTGGGGCTTTACATGTATTAGCTTGTTTAATGTCTACAATAACCCTTGAAGTAGTGGTAGTATTATTCTCATTTTACCCATAAGATAACTGAGGTACAGGAAGGCAAAATAACTTATCTAAAGTCATATAGCTAATAAGTGGTGGCATCGGGAACCAGGCAGTCTAATTCTAGAGTGTTCTGTGACCTCAATGATTGTTCTACCCAGTCTCACTTAATACACCTTTGCTTTGGTAATTATGATGAGGTAGATTATGAACTCTTTTGGAGTTGCTAAAATCACTATTTCAGGGAACGTCAGAAACCCTCTCCTCCAGCCCTACCCCAATCACACTTGCACTCCTGGGAGCCCCTTCATTCCCATGTCAGATAGGTATACCACCATGGTCATTTCTGTCTTTCACCAAGAAGAAGTCAAAGGCACACCCAGAACCACTAATTCAAAGTTCTTACTCAGAAAGTCTCCCAACAGGTGATTTCTGAATGTATTTTCAGAGCAGCTTCACTAGAGATGATGAGATTTTTAAAGATATGATAAAACTAGATTTTCTTCTAGCTGTTAATGTGTTTTAGAGGATTACAGTTATTATTTGGTTATGCTTATTTGAACACTGATTTAATTTTTTAATTAGAATGCTCCATTGCCTAATTGCTTAGGAAATCCACCTTTCAGTAATAAATGATGTTTGGGAACATTACTGATAATAAGCCAAATATGCTATCCTAATAGCATTTTATATTACATAAATTTAAATGCCGTGTGTCATGAAATTGAATTAAAAAATACCTTACCTAAAACTAAATGAATTCTCCTCTTAAAATTGAACAAGGAAGATAATATTTACTTTAATAAGCATCAAGGACATCTATGAGCAGTACTTTCCTCTTCTTGGTGCCGCCGTAGGCATTGCTTTCATATTCCCGAAGAGGTTTCCTTCTGAGGCACAGCAACTGCTTTTTTTCCTTTGAATAACATATGTGCTTAGCCTTTTCCCTGAAAGTCTCATGTCTTAGTTCTCCTAATTTCTATTTTTTCTTTTCAATTCTGTGTGCCCTGTTTAGATACTGCTTACTTTGCAGTTATTTTTATTCAGAGAGATAAAACTCGCAAGCATAAATCCCTCTAGAACTAGGTTGAAAGAAAGACCTTAAGGTTGGAAAGCTTTTATGGGAGCTTTGAGTTTTTTTTTTGAGGCTGACTATTCTTCTGATCTGATAACCTGGGGAAAAGGTTTAGCCAATATGTTTGGTATCAAATGTCAGTTTTGGTCTCAATCTTGCCACCAAGTATAAGTTGAGAGGTTTATGCCACAAAGGGAAATAATAAAATAGTGGTAGACAAGGAATATAAGAGATTAATGGGAGCTTTTTGAGGTAGTATACAATCTGAAGCTACTAAATAATCCACAGGCAGGCTCTAACAGGTAGTGTGGGCATCAGGCCTTGCTGATAGGATGAAGAAAAAGAACCTTTCCCCTCACAAAACAAATTCTACTAATATTTGAAATGCCTTTAGGGAAATATACCTCCCCTTCCCCACCACACAAACCCTATCTTTGTTATAAGGAAAGTTGGGCATTAGCATTTGTCTACCTCAGACTAAGGAAAACCAAAGATTGCAAATCAAAATGAACTATCAGTAGTAATGCATTTTCTTACCAGAGGATATATTTTTCTTTTCTTGTTTTAAGATTTTATTTATTTATTTTAGAGAGGGGAAGGGAGGGAGAAGGAGAGAGAGAAGAACATCATGGTGTAGTTGCCTCTTATGTGTCCCCTACTGGGGACCTGGCATGCAACCTAGGCTTGTGCACTGGATTGGGAATCAAACCTGTGACCCTTTGATTTGCAGGCCAGTGCTCCAATCCACTGAGCCACACCAGCTGTGGCCTGAGGGTGTATTTTCAATGGGATAATTTTGGATTGTGAAAGGAAAATAGGCAGAATCATGGACAGGAACACCCCATGGAAGATTGCCCTCTCTAATCTGGGTGGGCCTCATCCAATCAGCTGAAGGTCCCAGTAGAACAAAGGCTGGTCCTCTGTCAGAGAAGAGGGAACATCTCCTACCTGACTGCTTTTGAAATGGTACATTATTTTTTTCCTACTTTGGATTCCAGCTAAAATACAGAGGAACCTTGGTTCTCAAACGTAATTTGTTCTGGAAAAATGTTTGAGAAGCAATTTGTTTGACAACATGATCTCCTTTATTTGTCACCTGAGAGACATGTGACTGATCATACAGGGATCAGCATGGAAGGGTTGTGAGTTAGAGAATTAAGATCCAAAATTTGTTACACAACTGAGACATTTTTTCCATGAACAACTTGGTCCAGAACTGAATTGTTCAAGAACCAAGACTTTTGAAAACTGAGGTTTGAATGTATTGGCTCTTCTGGTTCTCAAACCTACTGGTTTTAGGATTGGAACTTACACCATCAGCTCTCCTGGTTCTCAGGCCTTCACATTTGGGCTAGAACAACACCATCAGTTCCACAGGGTCTCCAGGTTGCCTACAACTGACTTCAGATCTGGGGACTTGTCACTTGTCAGTCTCCATAATCACAGGAACCAATTTCTTAAACTAAATCTCTCCCCTTCACACACATACACCTTACTAGTTGTGTTTCCCTGGAGAACTCTAATTCATCCCCTAAGGCGTCCAATCTTTCAACAGGTTTTCAGAGGAAAATCTCTTGTATTGAAGGTTATCTTGAAATGTGACACACCAGTTTCAAACTTGGAAATAGGGAAAGAATGAGAAAATCATAAAGAGGGGTCTAGAGACCTGGGCTGACATTTTATGTAGAGAGGAGATTTTATGGCAAGCAGGGAGGTATCCTGAAGCCCCCTATAGTCATTATTGGCTCAGTAGGTGGGAAGATTTGTGTGTGTGTGCTGTTCTCCAGAACTCCTTTCAGAGTCATTAGGGATACTTGTGATGTTCGAGAATCTCAGAAGAGTTATTCTAGTTTAACCCTTTTCCTATTGTATCAATTTCATTTTTATTATACTCAACCAGTGTTTCACTAGCATCTTAATGTCTCTGTTTAAGACAGCCCTATAAGAACATTTCTATCTCCCTTCCCCTGAAGAATTAAGAACTTTCATTAGTTTATTATCAGATATTTATTGAATGCCTTGTGTTATGAAACTTTGCTGTTATGTGTAACATCTTTTAGGGTTTCCAGATAATGTAGAAAGTGGAGACAGTTGTGGAACTTAGAAGCTTTCACTGAGCCCCTGAGCCTGTGAGCCTCATGAGAGCAGTCAGTATGAGGTCTCAAAGCTTGCCTGGAGGAGGAATTTCAGGGCTTTTACACAGCTGCTCATTCTTTATTAAATGCCTTATTCAAGTCCTCCCAATTTCTGATCCCACTGCAATGTTGCCAAAAATCTTTTATCCATGATGGGAAGATATATTTATTACCAGAAGGAGCAGGAGAGTCTCCTGGTGCTCAGAGTGTTAAAGATCTTTCCTCCTCACTAGAATCTTGACATTCTAATCATGTACTTGGTCTTCAGTCCTTGATCAACCTGTTCTTTTATGACTAATTTTTCAGTGGTGTCATTGAGGTGGAACACTGATCAAGGCATACTGTTGCATGTGAGAGTGAGCTTTTTGCTTCCAGGTCATAGAAACTGTCAATCTATTGAGGTAACTGAATTGTCATTGTCGACTTTGATATCTCTACTCCGTGACCTGTTGAGGACTATTGGCTTCCTGTCAACTGTGTTCTCTGAAGTGGAGCCCTTGATATGGATAATTGACTGTCAGTGATTCTGTGCTGTTGTGGTTAGATTTTCGATCTCAGAGCAGAAAATCTCATTTGTCCCTATTAACATTTCATATCTACTATTGGAAGATACCGATTCTGCTGTCAAACTAGTAAGCTCTTATTCCTCACTAGATACCATTCCATGGTTTGACAAATATTTTGTTTTCCAGGATCTTAACAGAGACCAGCCACTGTGATTCAGACTGACTGCACATGACCATTAATCCATTAAAAGTTTTTCACTAAGTCTATTTTTGAATTAATTACACTTTAATATTACCAGCTCATGTTTCTTCAATGTATCCACAAGGCTAACATGAAAAGCTTGTCTGATGTCTACCTAAAATCCAAATGCTTTATGTTTACAGAATTATTTTATAGGCACTGTTATCTATTAAAATAAGATACCAGTTTGGGGTGCAGGTTTTAGACCTCAAAAGAGGTTCAGAGCAGTAACGCCTGGCTGAACTTGGATTGATTCAAACTCAATTCTGTAAGTCATTACACACCATCAGACACAGCTTGGGTCAATTTTTCCACATCAGGAGCTATAGAATGTTCTACTGAGTGAATAGTCTTCCTAGATTCTAGCACTATCATATCTCTGCATCTTAGTTTTTAATGGTATTGAGAGTTTTAAACATTCGTTTCTTGTTTTCATTGACATGACAATGATAATTTGTGACTGGCTACATTGGTGACACCATTTTGATGCACAAGTATAAATCTCTATATTTTTTATGGTATGATATCTTATTATATAATAAGCTTCTCCACAGTACAGGAGTCAGGTGAATAATGGGTTCAAACACCAAATCTAACACTTATTGGTGGTATGATATTGGGCAAGTTACTTGTCTTGTCTAAGCCTTAGATTCCCCCAATGGAGCTAATATTCATTTCCACCTTATAGGATCACCATGAGTGTAAGTGTTTGTGTTTGCATGAGTGTTCCTAACACACAGAAAGCCCTCAAAATGACAATTCTTCGATTTGCTGTTATAATTATTGTTTCTTAACATGGCCATCAGGCTTATCCTTTTGGTTCAGAAAGGTACCCTTCACAGTTCCATGTATAACCTTTCCAATGTGTGTGGATGTGAAGTAAAATGCGTGTATTCAGCAATCAGAGTCCTTCTGCATATCCTTGGGCCTTGTGGGAATTGTAAAGAGCCCCAGTAGCATTGCCATGCTGTGCGCTGAGGCTGAGGGAAGTGCTGACTGCGCTGGCTGTGCTGTCAGACTTCGTTCTCAACCATACATCAGCTGCTCTGAAGAAAGCATCGATCCTCTTGGTTGAGTAGCCTTTGGATATCACTGCACTTTGTCTTCGGTGTTCATGTCATTTCCTAAGCGCACTTTGCAATCATTTATACAGTAATGGCACCTTATAGTTGTAGAGCATGTCTATACATTTTTCCCACAGTGCTTTCCCATCTATTATCGTATTTGTTTCACACAACATTGTTTAATAAGTTATTATTCATCCATTACAGATGAAAAAACTAAGTCTCTGGCAAGTTAAATAATATGCCACGGCTCACATCACCTAATTTTTATTGGAGATAAGATGTGAAATCAGGCCCACTTTCATATACAGACCATGACATCTTTCTTCTTCTCGTCCTAGTTCACTTTCAATCTCCTGGGAAAGGTATGGCTTTGATGTCCTGGCTTGTATTTTTATTCTAGTCCTTTACCCTTTTCCACCCTGTTCTAGCTTCTGAATATGTTGACTATTTTTTAATTCCTAGAAAGAGTTTTGTTCTCTTTTATTTTTTTAGGGTCCAAATTCGATCTTTTGTTTTTTTTCTGGGAAGTCTTCACTGGACTTACCCTCTGAACCCTGGGTTACATTCTCCTCTCATGCGCTTTCTGAATATTCCATACATCCCATTTTATAAAACTTAGTCTGATGGATTGCAATCATTCCTTATTGTCTGCCTCCCAGACATGACCAGAAGGGCAGGGGCTATGTCCTACACACTGGTGTATGTCCAGCACTCTTTGGTCTGAATGTATGAGTCAACACAAATTTATATTTTGAAACCCTAACATCCAAATATAATGGTGTTTAGGAAGTGCCTAAATTGTAAGCGTGCCATCATGAACAAAGTTCTTGTAAGAAAGGCTTTAGATCCACGTCCTCTTCCATCATGTGAGGACACAGCAAGAAGGCAGCAGTCTGTGGTCTAGTCTTCGCCAGAATCAACCTTGCTAGTGTACTGATTTTAGCCTGAAAGGGCTAAGAGAAGAGCCTAGCACATTATAGATGCCATGTTCAAGACACATTTGTTGAATGAATGAATGTTTCACTTGTTGTTACTCCACTTCTTTTCCACTGCCTTTGGCACGTTCTCCATGTGGATAGTACCTGGAAAATAATTAACCCTCAACAAGGAGTGCAACTGATAGGTATATAAGGCCAAAGAGCTCAAAGATATAAGAACTGTTGTTGTGGAGCCCTAAACTTCTATGATTACATAAAAAACAAATCCGATGGCAAATAGATGATTCTTCAGAAACGTTTTTATCTTTATTCTGTTCAAATTCACAAAAACTACAGGCTGGACTGTTGAAGTAGTAATTTTGCATATTGGTTATTGATACTTCAGGCATAAAATACTTCCTTCCATTTGAGCTCTGCTGGTCCTTTAAAGTTTATTTGCTGAAGGCCAATACTGTACCTGGACCATAGTGTGTGCTCAGTTAAATATTAGTTAAACAGAAAGTAATAGTTTAAAAATTATTTTGCTTTTCTTAAATGATTTTTGCATATTTTCAATTTTTAATCTTTGTGAAAAACTTGCCTGCCTGATGACATTTCTAAGTGTCTAGTTAGTTGTTTCATAAGACAGATGCGTATTTTGTGACTTTTTATTTCAGGACCTTAGAAGTGTAACTATTGTAGATTGGAGAGGTGGGAATCACCATGAGCAACATATATCCCTTAACTTTTCAAATAGTACTAGATTTTTGTATGTCTGTGAGTATCAAGGACAGTATCAAGTTTGTGGTTAAGGTAATAAAACTCTAAGGGCCCTCTTTATGAGAAGGAATACAAAACCTTGGAACTAATCACAGGGCCTTGGGAGGGACTGGGGTAGGATGTCAGTGGGGAGCCCTGAAAATTAAACTTTACCCACCTTCTGGTCCATGTGCCACTGGCCTTTCATTAACCATTATCTGTATTATTAGTTAGTCTTAAGTCCTTTATTCACCTAAGCAGCAATATTGATGAAAACACTAATTATGCTAAGATTAAAAGAAATATTTTTCCATGGTGTGTTATCTAGTGTTTAGCTTACGCCTTTATTATTTTTTGTTTGATTTTATTGAATTTATTGTGGTCACATTGGTTAATAAAATTACATAGGTTTCAGATGTATTATTCTGTAATACAGCATCTGTATGGAGTTATCTCAAAAAATTAAAAACAGAACTGCCTTATAAGCCAGCAATTCCACTCTGAGGATCTATCTGAAGAAAGGTGAAACACTAATTCAGAAGAATATACGCACCCTTATGTTTATTGCAGTGTTATTTGTAATAGCCAAGATTTGAAAGCAGGCCCAAGTGCCCATCAGTAGGTGAGTAGATAAAAAAGCTTTGGTACCTTTACACAGTGGAATACTTCTCAGCCATAAAAAAAGAATTCTTACCTTGTGAGACAGCATGGATGGACCTGGAGAGTATTATGCTAAGCAAAATAAGCCAGTCAGAGAAAGACAGGTATCATATGATTTCACCTACATGGGAATCTAATGAACAAAATAAACTAACAAACAACACAGAAACAGACTCATAGATACCAAGAACAGACTGACAGCTATCAGAGGGGAGTGGGTTTGGGGGCACTGGCTGATACAGGTGAAGGAATTAAGCAAAACAAAAACACCTCATAACCACAGACAACAGTATAGTAGTTACAGAGGGAAAGGGGTGGGGGTGGTAGAAGAGGATAAAAAGGAGATAAATGGTGATGGAGGGACAAGTTTGTTTATTTTTTAATCATCTGTTTACTCATTCAAGCTACTTCTTAAGTGCAGATCTGCTGTTATTCTGGCAGCATAAGCCAAAATACATTGCATTATATCTGATCTGCAAGTGAATGGAGAGGAAAGGCTCATGTTTTGAAGGTCAATAGACTTCTAAAAGCCTCTGTGGTATCTTTCAGAAAATTACTACTTCAGTGCAACTAATGGAGCCCATGGTGCCCATGAGTGGGCCTTAAGCCGTTGTTTTAATTGCCTTCACTCAGCACGCTGTGTCCTTATGGACACTGAGTTAACAGTTTATCTGAAATAAGTCTTTTCTGGGGGAATTTGGCTTGTGTAGGATGTAGTGGTAATAATTTCTAAAGTTAGAGCTACACGATTTTTCACAGTAAAGTGATTGGGGCCTGCTGCCTACTTTGTCTGGCATAAGTGTCAAGTCCTTCGGCTGACCAGTTACTAACCCCCCACCCTGGTACAAACACAGTAGCTTGCTCTCCACAAAGCCCTCTCAGAAATCACCTCAAAGTACAGAGAAGTATGAGAGGCAAAAGTGAAATTTTAAATTTAAGCAAAGTAGGTGACATCTGCAGCCTCCATGGACATTGTTATGTAAAGCAGGCCAGGCAAATTCAGAAAAATCAGACAGGGGTAGGAAGAATGTCACCTGATTGTGTAGTAGAAGCTGTGACATGCTGCAGAGATCCCCTGTTAGGACTGAAAGTCCTTTGTGTCCCAACTTCTTTTTTTCCCACAGAAACATGTTTTAGTGTACTTTCATTCCCATTCAAGGCTGTGCCCCAACTTCTGAGGTAAAGCTTTTTGCCATCAGTTTTCTGTGGCCAGCCCTTGATCAGAGTTGGCTCCCTCATTTAATGTCGTGCCCCTCCTTGTGTTAGCTGGCATTCAGTGACTGGCATATGAAGAAGTATAAAGGCCTGACTCCTATACTGCAATGTGGGACATCTTTGAGGCTTCATCTGAGTTCTAGAGCTCCCTGCAGAGTTGATCGAGTCCTTGTTGTATCTTTCCCATGGTCTAACTTCTCCCTCTGCCTTCCTTGCATACACTGATCCTGAGTTCAAATTTCCTGCACACTATTCTCAGGCTCAAAGTCTTATGCCTGGAGAATAACCCAGGATCCAGGTATGGAAAATGGCTGATTTAAATTGAGGCAGGTGCCACAGTCTCAACATCAAAAGTATTTGGGGAAGTTACTGCTTCTTAGCCTTCACGTACTTTTTAAAAACATGTCAGTGTTTGAAAAACTTATTTCTCTATTGTCTTTTCAAAGTTATTTTCTCTCGATCTCACTTTCTTCTTCTGTTTCTACTCTTCCATTGCTTTAGAGTTAGGCATTTGGAAATGATTTTTTATATGCCCCTGGTCTTTCTTCTTATTTTGTGCTTCAATCTTACTCCTCACTACCTTGGAATGACTCTTTGCAAGATCACCAAAGATGGGAAAGACATAGGGTGTTAAAAAAAGGGACATAGGATGTTTATCTGTCTGTATCTTCCTTTTATTTTGGCTGCATTTGACATAGTTGAATACACTTTATCTTTTAAAATAAACTTTTGTTTAGAACAGTTTTAGATTCACAGAATTCTTGTGAAGATGGTATAAAATTCATACCCAGCTTTCCCTGTTATTATGTTACAGTGGTATGAAATATTTGTTATAATTATTGAACTAACATTCATGTATTATTATTAACTAAAGTCCAAACTTAATTCAGATATTTTTTAGTTGTTCCTTAATGTATGTTTCTATTCTGGGATCCCACCCAGATGTCACATTTTACTTAGTCTTCGTGTCTCCTCAGACTCCTCTTGGCTTTGACGGTTTCCCAGACTTCCCTTGTTTTGGGGGGACAGTTTTGAAGACCTTAGCTCAGTGTTTTGTAAAATGTCTAGCCATTTGGATTTCTCATGATTAGACTAGAGTTATGGGCCTTTGTAAAGAGGATCCCAGAGGTAAAGTGCTATTTCATCATATGACATCGAGGTGCATGCTATGATGTATCACTGTCCACGTTGACCTCAATCACCTGGGTAGTTTGCTGTTTGTAAGGTTTCTCTATGGCAAACAAACTCGTTATCTGTCTCTCTTTTCAGACCATAGTCTTTGGGAGGAAGTCACTACCTGCAGCTGACACCTAAAAGCAAGCTTACTTTTTGCCATTTAATTATTAAATCATTTATTTTTATCATTACAAATTCATGGATATATGTTTTATACGATGAGTTTTAATCCAAACGTATTTATTTTCTTATTTAAAATTTTCCCTCTTGGCCATTGGGAGATCTTTCAGTTTCCTCCTATACCATTGACATGCTCTCATCAATGTGTTTAAAAAATAATAAAACAAGATCTGGGCTACAGGTTGCTCATTACTTCTCTGTATAAAACATAGTTCACAGTTTCTATGACGATATACTTTCTTCTTTTTCTCCTGCCTCTCTGACTGCTTCTTTCTTTATTTTATTATTAATTTTTAAATTTTCACCCAAGGATATGTTTACTGATTTTAGAGAGACAGGAAAGGGGAGAAAGAGACAGATGGAGAGGGAGTAAAACGTGGATGTGAGAGAGAAACACTGATGGATTGCCTCTCTTCCCTGCCCTGCCCTGACTGGGGATTCAACCCACAATCCAGGCATGTTCCCTGGCCAGGAATCAAACCAACAGCCATTGTCGGTGTATGGAATGATGCTCCAACTAACTGAACTATCTGGCTGATTGCTTCTTTCTAGATCTTTTTTAGATCCTTATTTTCTTCTTCTAATCTCTAATTTCTGGCATTGTTGTTAATGGTTCTCCAAAGATATTCTTCTGTTGCCAATTTGTATACTTTTCTTGAGTTATTTCACTCAGCATCCTTCCAGTTGCTCCTTTCTGCCCTTCAGTGCATTTTCCATAAAGTAGCTGGAATGATGGTTTTACATTTCCCTTAGTATGAAGTTCAAAATCCTAAAAGTACGTAAGGTCTTTCATGACCCAGGACTAGGGACCTGTCTAAGACTCATCTCTTGCCATTTCCCTTCTTGTACTTTGTAATGAACAAAGGAGAACTTTTTTCACTTCCCTGCAAGAGTTGTGGAGTTCTCTCTTATCTCTCTATATTTTCTGACATTTCTTTTGAATACTCTTCCCTACTCATCTTCTGTTTGCAGAGAAAAATCTAAAACTTCCATCAGAAAGTTTTCCTTGTTTTCCCAGTGTTAATTAGATGCTCCTGAAATGTGTTTCCAAATCACACTCACCTGCTTTGGAGGAAAGCATCTTGAAAGAGGCTGAGACCCAAGTACTCTTGTTGAACTGTGACCTCAGTTCCCTTCTTTCTTGACATTTCCCGATGTCTTGGGACACTGAAACATGGTGGCCAGTTAGTAATAATGGAAAGATTGAGTGAGAACAGATGAATAGGAAGGGAGATACAGATATAGCCGGAAGCTATCACATGGTCAGAAACAGTCTATTTCCTAACATGGGACTCACAGAAATACAAAGAATGTTTGCCTTAGAGAAGCATTCAAGCTTAGAGTGTACACAGAAACCAAAGATCTTTCCATCTGCACAGACTGATGGGCTTCAATGAGAGATTCATAAGGAGTTAGAGAGGGCAAAGATCTCTGTGGGTTGTTGTGGAGAATAGCTTCAGTGAAGAACTGTCTTAACCTTCGTCTTGAAAGATGGTGAAGATTTAAATAGGTGGAGCAGGGTGGATGAGAGGAATGGACCCAGTCTGGGGGGCAGCCATGACCTTCAAGTTCATTAAGAGAACTGGGCTGGTGGTAGAAAGGGTTCTGACTCTGAGAAGTATTTCTTTGTGACTATTTCTCTTAACCTCATGAGACTTGTTTTTAGTCCCTTAAGACATGCCATGAAATCTTAACTTGAATATTACTTCCACATGGATAAATGATGCCTCTAGAAACTTTTATTTTTCTTTCCTCTTTAGTGGTGTAACTCAGAGCTATTGTCCCTTTGGAATGGTAATTTATCTTTGACATCAAAAAGAAGCTGATATGCACAACCCAGCTCTTAGTCTTAATGCTCTTTATTAAAATGCAACAGTAGACTTCTCGGTAAAGAAGAATTGCTTTTTACAGGTTGCTTATTTTTTGCATTTAGGCAATAAAGTATTTTGTGACAATGATAATTTAAATTTGTGTCTCCACAAAATGAGAAGAAGGTATGACCATATTTTATTTAGGTGTATGTCCTTAAGTTGTTTTGACCTACTTTGGGGAATTGTATTTTTCTTAGAAGCAGTGATGGGTTACCTTAATTGTCTGTGATGGATTTGATTTCAGCTCTCCTGGGAGGGGTGATTGCTTAGTCCATTTAAAATTATAAATCACAATACAGGATGTCTTTCTTTAGGCTAGAGAGTAGCCAATAATTCAGGATTTTGTTATGGTACATCAGCTAATGACATTGCCACATTCAAAAGGCTTTTCAGTTAAGACTGCTCTTTGGGAGTGCTTTTCTTTTCTCTTCTCTTTTTTTTTTTTTTGCCTGAAACAATACTAATTTGACTGTATTTTAATTTTGGCATGCTTCATGATATTCATAAAAGCTAGAATTCATACACCTAACATTTTGGCAGAAAAGGAAACAAGTCTGGGTATATTTATTCTTCTATGGATGTTGACAGGCAAGAAAAAGGAATGTTCAAAGAAGAATTATAAGAATGACTTTGTTCTAAGTTTTAAAGCACTACATATCTGGGTCATTCTAGAGAATGTGGTCACTCTCTGGTATGATACAATACATTTTATGTAATGTTTTATAGTAACCTATTTCAGGACTTATTCAGAAATATATAGCTATTTACATCTTGCATTTATTTAAATATTGTATCTATTTATATATTATATCTATCTAGATATTATATAATATTTTATATTGTAGAAGTAATAATACCTATGAAAAATCTGGAATTATTAAAAGGCAAAGAACAAGACTTTAAAGAATTGGCAATCTTACCTACAAAAATAGCAACAAGATAATGTTTAAGTATGTTATTTTTAGTCTATTTTCTATATTTACATATGTATGTTCTATTTTTATCTTAAAACTCAGTACTTTGTATATCTAGTTTTGTATCCTGCCTGTGTCTAACTATGTTTGAGCATATGTTCCACTGTACATATCTAAAACACAGCATGGATAGGGCAAAATTTTCTAGGTCTTAAGAAATTACTGGAAATACTGAGGAGAGATTTATACTTATAACAATTATCATATTATGTATAACATCAATAAGCATGGTGTATATAAACAAAATGGGAACAGAAATGTGGAGAGGGGAAAAGAAACATCAGCACTACTGCAATTTAGTAGAATTAATGACAACGAAACAAAGGGGGGTTATTTAGTGCAATACGTTAACATTTTCACACTTCCTGGAGAAAAGGTAAGTGACTGTAAAGTTTGGGTTGGCCTAACACAGGGTAAAATAGGTGATTATGGAAATGTCATGAGCTTTGGGCTAATGAAAAAGCTTACGGCTGGATTAAAGAAAAAAACTGATAAACAAAAACCCTTTGTGAAGAATCAAACTATAATAAACTGCAAAATGCCTAGCAAAGTTAAGTATTTGTAAACCAGGAGAGAAATTAAAAAAAAATTACTATAGATAAGAAAGGCATGTTGAGAGTTTATAGCAGTGGGATATGGGAACTTCAGATCTCTAAGTGCCTTTACTGTTCATGGGCTCAGCAAGCTGGGTGTAGGCTCACAGAAGGGCCCCAGGCTGGATTCTGCATGGGAACGGACACTGTGCTGATGTAGGAATGGAGACTTCCATCCCCACTGGTCACCCAGACTTTAGCTGCCACCACAAAGCAGTGGGCCAGTAAAATCAGATCTGCTGTTTCTTTTGTTTTCTTTAATTTGTTTCATAAAGTATGATATTATATTTGCCTTTATAAATTTTAGAAAGTTATATATTTTATTTTACATTTAAGTTATAGTTATTTTCAAATAAAACAATTTAAACTATTTATGTAACATTATTAATTGTAATAATACAATAATCTCTTTGAAATCATATCTATTTGCAAGGAAGACTTTAACACTATCCTATTTCTTTAACCTCCTATGTTGATGCTAGATATTTCTTAACCTGGGACTTCAGTATTAGATCGGTGTTTGTAAATGATTCAGTTTTACATTGCATACATTTTCTCTTGTGAATATTCTTTAACATGTGCATTCACGTTCAAAATCACAACTTTATTTTTTGCTTCTTAACATGGACATTGACCAGAATAATTCTGGTGTGGTGTAGGGCTGGCACATTGGGAGAGCCCATTAGTGCCCTTGGAATTGTCTGTGAAAAGAGGCTGTAACAAGGGACTGGAAGAAACATCTCCACAGGCAAGCTTCTCGATTTCTCCTAATAATTGGGATTCCTAACCGAAGAGAAATGACTGTAGTAGATGCTTTTATTTCAGTGTTCCACCTTCCCTAATTGTGGTGTCAGAAAGAATCTTGGAAGCACAGAGATAAATGGGGGAGTAATGTGAAAGGAAGCTGATTTATGCTTAAACGTTCAGTGAATTGAGTTTGGAAATAGTTTTGCTTTTGCTACAAAAGTATAGAGTGGCAAGCTGCCTTCTGTGAGCAAATACTTGCTGTACTCTACACTCAAAGAACTTTTAGCTGCCATAAGAATTGTGGTGCCATTCTCATTAACCACAATTTCACTTCCAGTGATTTGCTATGTAAGGTAAATTACCTGGGGTGGATTAGAGTGCTCTCTGCCCTTCTCTTAGAGTGGACTCTTATGTGAATGAATTTGAGGAAACTCCACAGGTGGGTGGCAGTTTTCAGGGAAGAGAAAAACAGAGAACTTCAATTAAAGGTAAAGGTCCTGTCTGTGATACCTTAAGAGATCGCCAATATTTTCTGCCATCTCAATTATGTTCCTGTGTTGTGGAAACCTTAACCCCTGTTCTCTCATGTACCTGTGAGATTTCAGTTACCACAATGCTTTCAGTCTTCTTCATTATTTGTAACCCATGTTTTACTGAGGAAGCGCAATTGAGTTATTTGATCGCTGAGACTGACAAAGGCTTAATTAAAATGTTTCTGTCTTTTTCCTTTTGAAACTGTCATCTTGGAAGAGTACACATTCTATTCTGTTCTATTCCCCTGTTTCCTTGTAGCAAACTTGTAGGGAACCACTTCCCATGGCGTGGAAATGTAGCTCAGCCTCCACATGGAAAGCCTGTGGGGAGCCAGTGGCACAAAGGACCACGCCCACAGAGAGGTTTTCCTGTGGAGAATAAGGCCTGCAGTGTACCTAGGCTGCTATGAGACTTGCTTTTGCTAAAACTCCCTCACCCTGAATTGAGGCAGCAAGTGCTTACTGCAACTTCCTAAAATCTGAGCTAAACCTCCCAAGTATGGAGTGTGACCGGTCCAACCACTTTTTCCCTTGGTCTGCAACATTCTTCTCTTTGAAGTAATTAGCAACATTCCTTCCTTTGTTATCTGTAAAAGGTAATCCCCTGCAGTGAACTTGTAATGTACCTAGAGAAGCAATAAAAGCCTATCCAGGCAGGAACCGGACACTCTGGCCCTCTCACCCTCTCTGTCTCTCAGAGAGTGGCCACATGGTCCCTTTTTCTCTATAGGACTTCTGTTGCCCATGTGTATCTGTTCATAAGAAGCCACAACATACATGGATCCTGCCTGCCAGGATCCACCACATAAACTAACATCAATATTTTTATTTCTCTCATGTCTGTGAATTTCTGCATTACTTAAGAACTTATAGTGGAAGGGGCATGACTTATTTAGCCTTTATTAAACCTTAACAATTGTCTCAAAAACCCAGATCAGAGATGTTATAGTTGCCATTTCTAGAGAAGCCTATGTAGAGAATTGTTTTTGCCATTTAAAAAAAAAAAAAGGTACTTACCTTGCTTATTTGAAATAAAAAGAAAATAAAATGAGATCTGCAATGTCATTAAAGATGGAAAAAGCCCTAAAAAATGTTTCTCTCACACCCACTTCTTGCTCACTCTTCTTTACTCTTAGCTTTTACTTCCTCCATGCTATTCTTTTTATTGAACAGCTTTATACTTCTACTCATATTTTCTACTCAATTACAATTTACAAGTGTGCATACTAAGAGTAAATCTCAACCAGGCTGATTGATTACATGCTTATCCCCAGAGCTGCTGATCCTTGGCTAACACTATGGAATGTTGTAACTAAAACTATATGATCGGCTGTGATCATGTATCATTGTAAAGGATATGCCAACCTGTCAGCATTGTTTAGTCCTAATAATTTGATTTGTGATTTGGGTCAGTAGCATTTCAATGATAAAATCTGGTCAGATAGCTCATTCTAAGAGATCTCTTTGGGCTTCTTGGTGCTGAGCCACTTTGCATGTATACCAGTGATGATTGCAGACCCGGAGATAGAGTGAGTTCTGTGTGGCCCAATCCAAACAAAGAAGGGCACTTTTCCAAGCTTTGCCAGCCCCCCTCAAAGCATACTTTTCACTTTCTGCTGCTGATCTGCACTTTTTGCCTATAATAAAGCTGTTGAATGAGTATAAACCCTTTGAGTCCAGTGAGGCCTTTCAGCAATTAAACACTTAAGGTGATTAATGTGTAATTAACACAGCTTGCCATGGCATACAACTCTCTTTCACAGCATCCTCCACTTTACCTCCTATCACTAATGGATCCAAATATTCTTGGTTCAGGTTTACAAGGGAGACTGATTGGCCCAAATCATTTCTTTTTTCTTATATTGCACAGATCATTATTTTCTTTTTTTTCTTCTTTCTCCTTCCTTCCTTCCTCTTTCCTCCTTCCTTCCTTCCTTCCTTCCTTCCTTCCTTCCTTCCTTCCTTCCTTCCTTCCTTCCTTCCTTTAATGAGACTGTGCATTGGCAGCCCTGGAGCCAGATCATCTCTGGGCAATCGCAATCTGCCCAATGATACAAAGGCATGCTATGCAAAGCAAGACATCCTAAGAAACAGGAGTTTTGGACCAGGCAGTCTCACTATACATAGACATGTAGCTCTGAAAGTTTTCTGAAGCTGATCTGTACAATTCAAATACCTGTCTGTGTATAGAGCTGATTTCAGCTGCCTACTTTCTTACCTAGGTACTTGAAGGTTTATTCTACTCTGATTTCCAAGCATCTAGTCTTGTTCTTGATTCAATAAGTGTTCAGATATGTTGGGCTGAGGTTAACTACAGCTTCGTCAAATGGACTCGTAGTGAAAACTAGATATAGACTAGGTAGTTCAAGATGAGAGATGGATGTGGTTTGATCTCATGGATAGATTAGTTAGGTGATTGGCTATTCCAAACCTAATTATTTTAAAATAAATATAGGCATGGGAAGGGCATAAACCAAAGAAAAAATGGC
>PVKM010023508.1:0-21119 GCA_004027735.1 Carollia perspicillata | reverse complement strand
GGCTACACAAGAAGCCGTAGCACAGGGATGAATTTGGAAGGTGCCTCAAGGAAGTTTCCTTAGCAACATTTCTGTATTATAACTGGATGGATGGATGGATGGAATGTGCTATGGGAGCATGCCCGTGTATCTGAGGGGACAGGTAGGGTTTTCATGTAGTGTTGCATGTCTGCTTGAGGTGATGTATTGGAGTGCATCTGTGTGTCTTAAACGTGTATGCACATTTATTGTTAAATAACGAACGTTCAGTGGATACAGCTGAAGATCTAAGTGGCTTTCTTGATCAAGTCGTGAACTGGGTGGCAGCCCCTCTAGCAAGCAGAGAGGAGCTAGGAGAAGCACTGCAGTATGGAAGGCTTTCACAAGCAGAACCTGAGTGGAACAAGAAAGTTATTACCAGAGAAAAAGAGGATTGTTGCAGGCAAGGTTAAACTCCCTTAGGGTTTGGTTGTGAATGTGTGTGTGTGTGAATACATTTGTGAGTCTGTGACCAGGGCTAGAGTGTGTCTTGAGGTTGTGTGTGTGTGTGTGTATGTGTGTATAAGTGAGAATGGATGTGTTGGAGTTGTGTGGGTATCATTGTACGTATCTAGGTGTAGGTCTGTGGCCGTCCTGTTGATTCAATCTGTCATAAGGACCATGTGATTCTCAGGGGTTGGGCTGGTCAAGGCATTTCTCAGAGGAGGAGGTCCTTGGCAGGCAGGGACTGTGAGTGCTGGTCCAGTGGCCATCCAGAGCAGTGGGAGGTGGAGTGGGCCATGTGGGCGGAAGCAAGACCAGGGCAAGTCTTGAAGGCCAGAACACCCTCATCTTGGCCTCCTCTGGCCTCCTCTGCCCTCTCATGGCCCAGCTCACGGTGGTCTGCCTCGTCAGCGCTCCTCTGCAGAGCGCATGTCCTTGGTAATTAACAATAGCAACCTTACGCAGCACCTACTCTGTGCCTACCCCTGAAAAGCACTTGACCAGCTCTATGAGCCAGAAACTTAGTATCCCCAGTTTTACAGAAGGGAAAGTGAGGAGGTAAATTGCCTGTTCCTGGTTATGCAGCTAGTGAGGGTGTTTCAGACTCCTCACAGCCGCTGGACCCGGGCCTCACAACCTCAGCACTGCTGACATTGGGGCTGGAGAATTCAGCGTCATGGGGTCTGTCCTGTGCCCTGTAGGATATTGAGCAGCATCCCTGGCCCCTACCTACTAGATGCCAGGAGCACCTCCCTCCCCAGCTGTGACAACCAAAATGGCTCTAGACATTTCCAAATGTTCTCTGGAGATGAAATCTTGCCAGACTAAGAACCACCGTGCTAGACTCTCCTGCCTCCCAGGATATATGTTTTCTGAGGGTTTGTACAATCTCCACTTTGTCCAGGGTCTTTGGCCACGCCTCTTCTTCCACTGCAAGCCCCATTTCCACGCAGGTATCTCCTTGCCTTTACCACAAACAAGGGAATTACCAGCTGGGCCACCATACCCAGAAACTCAACCTCTCTGAGCCTCAGCCAAAGTAAACACAGGGCTTAGCACCACATAGATCCCCCTTGTTATTACTATTTGAGTCACAGGGGTTCCCTGAGGTCAGAGCCAGGAGGGAGAGGGCCCCAAGCCAGCGGACCTATTCTGGCCAAGCTCTACGGACGCTGCTGGTTCTGCAAATTTGCTTTCCCAGTTCAGCAAGAAGAGTACAATGCTTCAGTGCTGGGCCAAAGCCGGTCCCATCTGACACTCTTACATCTTATGCTGTGTCATCTTTGCAAATGAAGCGGCCGGACTTTCCCCACCCGCAGAACCTGATTGTAACGAGCAGTCGGAGCCAGAGCAGGTGCTCAGGAAGGGCAAGGCGGGGCCAGCTGCAGGGTTCTCAGCATGTCTGGGCGAGCAGGGTGTCCACACTGCTGTGGGGCTGGCCACCTTGGCTGGGGAGGGCCTGGGCAGCAGGTGGAGAAGACTGCAGTAGCTCTGCCACAGGCACAGGAGGCCTGAGACTAGACACAGGTGACAGAGGACTTCCATGCCACCCCCGTCTCTGCCTCTCTGGGGAACTCTCTCCTCTTGACTGGGTGCCCTGTGGCTGCGCCCTCTCTCCCTCTGCTCCTGCTGCTCTCCTGCAGTGCCTGCAGTGTCCCTGATCGTTGCAGGGCCCTCCCTCTGTTCCTCTTGTGGGGCTGCAGAGCAGAGTGGTTAAGGGGGAGGATCCTGGCCCCTCACCACCTGGGTCTGTGAGATCTTGGGCAAGGCACTAAACCTCTCTGTCTCGACTTCTTCATTTCTAAGATGGGCATACTGAGAGGCCCCAGCTGACAGGGTTAAAGGACATAATACGTGTGAAGGATCCTAGACAGGTGGTAAGTCCTTAATAAATCACAGCTACCATTGTTGCTATCATTCTTGATTAGCCATGAAATGCAAACGAGCACTGACTAGTTGCCAGGCACTGTGCTAAGCCCTGGACAACTTTCTCATTCAGTCCCTTTAACAACTCTATGTGGAAAATGCCATTATTCGGCCCATGGCGGCGCAGGGGAAGGTCAGGTACACTGAAGTGAAGGGCCTTACCCAGGGTGGTACCACTAAGAGGAACCTGAGCCACAGTGTTGTCACTGCAAAGCCTAAGTCCCCCGACCCCCACAGCAAGCAGATTTCACCACAGGAAGGAGGGGCTCTTCTCCCACTGGTGTGTCCCAGAGGAATCCAAGAGGCCTGGAGAAGAAGGCTTCAAGGGGCCTGGGCTGGGGGGTGGGGGGTTGTGCTCAAAGAGGGGGAAGTTTCCCTTTTTCAGCTGCTGGCAAAATCACCGAGCACAGCGGGCTGTGGCCTCCTGACCTCCAAGAGGAGTTGTCAAGTTTTCACTAGTGCAGACAGTTTTTATTTTTTATGACAAGCTGGGCAGTATTTTGTTCCAGTGCACTTGGCTGGAGTCGGATTGTAGGAAAGCAGCTGAGAGGCGTTCAGCTTGCTGCAGGCCGGAGGAGCCAGCAGCTCAGAACTGACGAAAGGGAACGATGCTGTTTCACCGGGGGCTGTGAGAACGTGGCCAGGTGCGGATGTACGAGAGGACGGCCTCTCTGGATCAGTGAGTTCTGCCAACACATGTGCCAAGAACGACAGAGAGAGCCGCGTAACTTTATTTTTAAAGAAATGCAAGACGTTTGTCCTTGTACTGTGACTGTGTGGTCATACGAGGTAGTTATTGCTGTGTAGCAAATTGCTGCACAGTTTAGTGACTTAAAATAAGTATTTACTCTCTCACAGTTCCTGTGGCTCTGGAATGCAGAAGTGATTTAGCTCCCTAGGCTCTGCCTTGGGGTCTCTCATGAGGTTGCAACCAAGATGTCAGCCAGGGCTGAAGTCATCTGAAGGCTTGATCAGAGCTGGGGCACCCCCTCCCTGGATGGCTTACTCATGCGGCTGTCAGCTGTCAGCAGAAAGCCCGGTCCTTCTCTTGTGATCCTCTCTGCAGGGCTTCTTCAGCATCCTCACTCACTTCCGGTGTCACACACCATCGTTTCCTGAATATCCGTGGCTTACACAGGTCAGCCCTGCTCAGTGTGGGAGGAGCCCACACAAGGACATGGATACCAGGACGTGAAGTTCATGGGGCTGGGAGCTGGGCTACCACAGTGGCCATTGTTGCCAACTTGTTCATTATTCTACAGAATACTGGAGTTCAGATCAAATCCAGTATTCGAGAGTGTGCTGCGAACTCCAACAAGTGGAGAGCTGCTCGCCCCACGGCTCCACTTTCTCTGGACCTGCCTGTGGGGTCCCCTTGGGGGCAGGGCTCTAGCAGTGTCCCAGGATGACTCCACCAGAGATGAAGCTGTCTGTGCCTGGGGCCAGCAGGGCACAGGGGTTTGGGAGCTTGAACCTTGCAGACAAGTAGAACTGGATTCAAATCCTGAGTCCCTTATTAGCGACTTGGGCACTTTGGGCAATTGGCTTAACCCTCTGAGTGTAAAATGGATTAAGATCAACTTCACATCACACCTGTTGGAATGGCACTCATCAATAAATTAACAGACAAATGTTGGTGAGGATGTGGAGGAAAAGGGACCCTCATGCACTGCTGGTGGGAATGCAGACTGGTGCAGCCACTGTGGAAAGCAGTGTGGAGTTTCCTCAAAAAATTAAAAATGGAACTGCCTTTTGACCCAGTGATTCCACTTCTGGGAATTTATCCAGAGAAACCCAAAACACTGATTTGGAAGAATATATGCATCCCTGTGTTCACTGCAGCATTATTTACCATAGCCAAGATATGGAAGCCGCCCAAGTGTCCATCAGTAGATGAGCGGATAAAAGGTCAACTCCACAGCGTCAACAGCGAGATGAAATGTATGCTGACCGAGCGATGACGATAGGAGTCTGGTGCTCTGCCAGTGCTGACTCATAGGTTTGTTATTAATAGTGATAACAATAAAGTAATAATAATAGCTCATGTTTATTGAGCAACTATTATTGTCAGTCTCTGAAGCTTAGAGCAATTAAGTTCCTTGCCCAAGGTATACAACGAGGAGGGCTGGGACTTGAACCTAGGACTGCCTGTCTCCAGAGTGAAAATGTCGGGTAACTTGTTTGTTCACTTCACACTAGTCTGTAATGATCTACATGCTACATGGTTCCACCTCCTTCTTTCTTCCTCCCTTCTTTGGCTTCTTATTAGTATATGGACATACCATCTTCCATATACCATTAGTATATGGACATAACTATTCTTTCTGTTGTTGATACTAGTTTTTAATTCTTTGCCATTGGCAACGAGGCTTCAGTGAGCATCTTTGCTGGCCAGGCATTTGCGAAGAGCTTACCAGGTGCCAGGGGCTGCGCTGGGTACTTGACCTATGCACCTCACTTCATCTTCCACCAGCTCAAGGACACTCAGCCAGGCGATGGCTCTTTCAGACTCTTGTCTAACACAGAGTGCCTTTTAAGGATGGAGAGTCTCTTGCTTTCTCAGTCCTGAAGCTCTTCATGTTATTCCTCGGCAGCAGGCTCACCAGGAGACCAGAGGGCTTGGCGTCTGCAAACTCGGACAGATCTTGGTGGGTTACCACCAGGCTCGCAGCAGCCTGGGCTCACCAGACGTGGCCCTGTATCTGTCAGGATAGGCCAGGTCATGCTCTAGTGACAAACAACCCCACGATCAGGACTTACAACATCTGCTGTGGGGTGTGATGGGCCCTGTAGTCCATTGCACGCTAGCTGTTAGAGTTTCACCTGGAAGTGACTCATTACTTCCCTCTTTCTCTCTCTTTTTTTTTTTTTTGACAAAGCAAGTCAGTCACATAGGCACACACAACTCTCTAGGGGAAGGGATGTACATTCATCCTATCATGTGCCGAAGTGGGAAGAGCTGGAATTTTTTTTAAAAACTCCATCCAAGAGAGGAAGGGAGAGAAGAAGGGACAGAGAGAAGAATCAATCAACTGGCTGCCTCCCCACATGTGCCTGGATGGAATCCACAACATAGGTATGACTGGGAATCGAACTCACAACCTTTCCATTACAGGACGATGCTCCAGCCAACTGAGCCACACCAGACAGAGCGAGAACTGGACTATTTGGTGAACAGCACTGAGGACCACTGCAGGTCTTGTCTGCAGCTGACCATTTAGAAAAATAGTTCAACAATCCTAAGCACACTTTGGAACAATTAAGACCAGGCCAGACTTCTAGAATTCTATCCTGGAGGAAAAACCTCTAAACCCCCTCTTGCCCACTTGCCCTGAATCCCTGGGGCTCCAGGAGGTAAGGAGAACAGAGGATGTGGGTCCAGGAAAATGACCACCTGCCACCTTGATCACAGGTGAGGGTGGGCAGAGCTCTGAATTCTGGACAGTACTAGCCCACAGTGACCATGTGTCTGGGACCTTGGGCAGTGGAAAAGGCTCTGACTCTAGTCACTGTCAAAACTGGGAAAAGTCATCTGGAAACAACCTAAATGTACCTCACCAGGGATTTAATATGACAGCTGTAACACTAAATACGAGAGAGAAATGATCCAGGGTTTATACAGTCATAGCTCGAAAACATAATATGGAAACGGAAAAACAACAACAATGACACGTGCAGTGTGGTGCCACTCATGTAACTGGGTACCACACACGCTGAACAACACCACACGTTGTTCTCCGTGCCTACGCTGCACGCGACAGAGGGGGCCAGGGAGGAAGGGCTGCAACAGAGAAGGGGCTTCAGCCTGGTTTGTGACTCAAAAAGAAACACAAAGGGGTGAGCACATGTGATCGACTTTTAACAGCTGTCAATTCTAAGTAGGACTTGGACGTTTGTGATATTATTGTTTCTATTTTTTTATGTTTTTGGAATGAAGAAGGGGGAAGCTTTCTTGGTCTCCTGAGGTCTCAGTTTCCCCATCTCTAAAATAAGGCCGTAGCCCTGGCTGGTGTGGCTCAGTGGATCGAGCACCGGCCTGCGGACCAAAGGGTCGCCAGTTCGATTCCCAGTCAGGGCACAGGCCTGGGTTGCAGGCCAGGTCCCCAGTGGGGGGCACATGAGAAGCAACCACACATTGGCATTTCTCTCCCCCTCGTTCTCCCTTCCTTTCCCTCTGTTACTAAATAAATAAAATCTTAAAATAAAATGAATAAAATAAGGCAGTAGATCTGGAGTGGCGGGTGACTGTGAGACAGCAGGACTTCACAGACCAAAGATATTTGGGGGGAAAAAACCCTGAGGAGCTGACGGGCATGTCCACTTAATATTCTGCCCAGAACGGGCTTTTACCAAAACCAGCTCTCATCCACGAAGGAACATGTTGGCATGAAATTAGTGGGAAGGACACAAACTCAGAATGAAGAACAAAATTTTTTCTTGTTTTCTAATAACTTATTCAGTGAAAGAAACCCATACTTATTGTAAAACATTTGGAAAATTCATTGAGAACAAAATAAAAATTATCCACCCCTATTCTCACCACCCAGAGGAGAAATTACTCTTAATATTTCCGCTATTTTTCATAGTTTTATATATGTATAGTATATTTCTAATTTATATATGACTACTGTTCCTTTCTCCTTATTGTAAAAGCAACACACTAATGGGAACTTAGGGGAAAAGATAAACAGAAGAAAATGGAGAGAATAGTGCTGAGATTTTCCTCCCCCATTCATTTTTCTCATTTCACCTGAATCGAGTCTCCAACCAGCCATCAGACTGGCAGGGCAGGTGGAATCCAGCTCTGAGCTAGAGGAGGCTGTGCCCATTTTAAATTCCTGGGAGGGACAGGGCTTGCCTGAGGTCCCCCGGGATGTTGGCAGGGCCAGGGTGAGGCCCTGCAGCTCCCAGGCCAGCCCCGCCCTGGTTCTGCGTTCTCTCCCATTGCACCCTGCTGCCTCCTAGGCGAGAAGACACAGGGAAAGAGGACTGGGTGACCAGGGCTTCCCGAGCTCCAGCTAGAACACTGGCGAACAAGCGTTTGACCTTCCCATTTCACAGATGTCATGACTGAGGGATTGCAGAGAGTCGGCGGAGGCTACACCCCCAGACCAGGGGACCCTAGAGCAGGGTTTCTCCCACAGTCACATCCTGCCCCTTCACCAGCACAGGGCCCATCTTGCCTCCCTCGGCTGGGGCGGACTGCCACGTGCCTCGGGGTGTTGTAAGGCTGCAGCCTCGAGGCTGGCAGAGTTTGGATTTGTTCCTACTTTCTCCACGTGTTAGCAGTTGAAGGGTCCCCAGAAATCTGCTTTGCTGACCATGCCCATCCTGGACTCAGATGAGCATCCCCGGGTCCAGGCCAGGGTCCCATAGCCACCAACCATAGTGCAGCCAGGGCCAAGGTTTGACACAGGTCTCTCTTGTCCAGTGATAAGGCACATGCAGTTTAGCAATGACCTCCAGCAGGGCAGGCAGAGGAGTGAGGCACAGCCCCAGAGAAAGAGAATGATGGGTTGTAGAGCCCAAGGTCAAGGGTGCCTCTGTCCACAAATGTGGCCAGTGCCTTGCGCTCACTGAGTTGTTCTCAAACTGTTCGGTCTCAGGACCCCTATATCCACTCCAAAATTATTGATGACCCCAAGATCTTTTGTTTATGGTGGTTATAGCAATCAACATTTGCTGTATTAGAAATTGAAACTGACATATTTAACAAATATTAACTAATTAATGTAAAAAATAACAAACACTGCCACATCATCTATTTTATGAAAAGTCACCATACTTTGGGGAAAAATAATGCAAAGAGTAGCACTGTTTTACATTTTTCCAAACACCTTTAACGTCTGACTTAGCAGGGGATAGCTGGACTTCCCACCTGCTGCTGTATTCAATCCGACGCGTGATACCAGGGCCCGCAGCCCCTGGAAAACTCCGCTGCACGCTCATGAGAGGATGAAAGTAAACAAGGCAGATAACATCTGAGTCTCATATGGAAGCTACTTGGACTTCACGGATCCCCTGAAAGGGTCCTGGGAATCCTCGGGGGCCCCAGACCATGCTCTGAGAAACGCTTGTCTACACTACTGATTCACTCTTCACACCAACGCTGGGAGGTGGACCCTGTGGTCATTCCCATTCTACAGATGAGCAAAGGGAGGCTAGGCCAGGTCAAAGACACACAGCCAGTGAGTGGTGCCTGGATTCGAACTGAAGACCATCAGCTCTGGAGAGGAGGCATGGACAGGAGGCAGAGGGTCAGGGAGGAGCCAGAGGTTCTGCGGTGACCCGAGTGGGGAGGGGAGGCAGTGTGGCGGTTAAGGGGGCAGACTCGGGAACAGTCTGCATAGACCCACCTCCCGGCCTTACCCTGTGCGTTCTGTGTGAGCTGAGGCAGAGCACTGGACCCCTCGGGGCCTCAGGCACTCCCTCTGTAATAATGATTCGATCTTCATGTCACAGGGCCTTTAAAAGGATTAAATGTTAATTCATGTAAATTATAAGGATGCTCAATAAATACTGTAAAAGCATACATTTTTTAGTGGGTACAAATTTGAGAACAGGCTGCAGAGAGGCTGGGGCACCTGTAACGTGGGTCCTGAAGGCAGGAGCCAGGGCAGGGAGCAGATGGGGGGCTGGAGGGGAAGGAGGGTCTGCACGGCTGGGACCAGGCTGCTTTCAGGTGGGCAGAGACTGAGGCTTCACTCTGCGGATCTCAGGTGTCCAGGCCAGCCCTGAGGTGGGGCGTGACAGGGAGGCCAGCCTTGCCTGCCTCAGGGACAGAAGCCAAGTTCCTTGTTCGGGGTCACCAACCTAGCCACGGGGAACCGAGACCTGGCCTTTGGTTTCCAGGCTGGAAGAGCCGCTGGCCACCTGCCTCTCATGACCCTGCTCAGGGACTAAAGCCACGAGCTCGAGCTCCACTCCTCTCCTGCCAGCCCTGCTCTAGAAAAATAGTCTAGAACCACACTGCCAAAGGGTCCTAAGCACCATCTTGCCAAACTGCCCCCTTTTCTCTTTTGGTGGATGAAGAACCTGAGTCCAGAGACGGAACGGACAGCCCAGCTCACACGGGAGGCTGGGGACAGAAGGCCCAGGACTGCTGGCGTCCGGTTCTGGCACCGCGCACAGGCCGTGCCACCTTTCTTGCTCAGCAGGGACTCATGACCATGTGTTTTGAGGGCAGCAGCTCTGGTGCTCGACTGCCTGGTTCGAATCTGGGCTCTGCCATTTCCAGGCTGTGTGACCTCAGTCAAGATGCTTAACCTCTCTGTGCCTCAGATGTTTTGTAATAGATCAAGTGGTAATAATAGTTTTACCTCCTTCCTTGGGCTATTGTGTAGATGAAAGTGAGTTGATCCCTGCAAAGCACTTAGAACACTGCCTGGGACTCATATTCTGGGTGGGTAGTTGACCCTGTGACACATTGTCAACGTCACCTTCACTGTCATCTTTGAGGCCTTGAACACCGTGAGGAGGTACACTGGGGTACTCTCATAGAGTGCCCCCCTTGCTTTGTGCGCGGCGCTGAGAGAGCTGGGTAAAGACAGAGCTGGATTCCGGCCTCTGCGTGGAAACTGACTCACAGGGTGACGGCGGGCGTGATGCTCACCCCACCTGGACCTCTGCGTCCCCAGCTGGAACAAGGGGGTCCATTAAAAAAACTTTTTTTCTATTGTACTTCAGGCGTCCCGATAATCCCTGGGCAATAATGACCGTGGGAATGTGCACGGCAACTCACTGCAGTATCCTTTCTAAGGTAACAGCAAACACTGGAAAACAATCTCAATGTCCTTTCTCGTTGGAGTTTTAAAAATAAGGGATTAACAGCCCCAAACTGGAAAGAATCCAAAAGTCCATCAACAGGTGAAGGGAGACACAAACTGGTACCTCCATGCGGAGGAACGCTCCTTAGCCAAGAAGGGAGCCAACTTCGGCAGCAGTGCGGCCGACACACGTGGGAATCTCAAAAGCAGCGTGCGGAGGGGAGGAGCCTTAACCCGAAGAGTGCCACTTCAGGACACTGCTTGCCTGGCGGTCTGGAAAAGGGAGACCTACCTATGGGGACAGCAAACTGTGCAGTGGTGGCCAGTGGCCGGATGTGGGGACGAGGGATTGATGACCAAGAGGCACGGGGGAACTTTTCCGGCGACAGAGGTGCTTTAGACCTTGATTTGGGTGGGGGTTACATCGCCGTATGATTTTCTGAAAGTCATTGACTGGTACTCTTAAAATGGGTGTGTTTTATTGTATGTCAGTTATACCAGAATCAGATGGATGGAACAATAAATGATGATTCACCCATACAAGCCAGGCTCTGGCTTGGTCAAAAGGAGTGGGCGACATCTTTGGCACCAGTGTGACAAGGTGCCCGTGTGACTGTAAATGAGAAATGAAGGCAAGTTAGAGGACAACACTGGGGACACTGAGCGGCATCGAGAGCTCCCGTGGGCCGGGCCCAGGCCACGCGCCTCCCGGGCGTTTTCTGCTTTACTTTGCCAACATCCGTGGGAGGTTTCGCAGATCAGAACGCCGAGGGTCAGTGTTAGTCGATGCACAGGGGAAATCTGGAGAGACGAGCCCAAACTGGGCCCAGGGATTACGTCTGAGTTGGGCGTTTTTCAGCACTTTCACTTTCAATACCATCTATTTGTTATGTTTAATTTTTGGCCACATGCCTGAATTAGCTTTCTAATCAGAGAAAGCAAAATAGATTTTTAAAAAATAACTAAGAAAAGCCTGTTTGGTATCGCATGGGCCCGGGGCCTGGGCGCCTGCTCTCCGTGGTCCCTTTCCCAGATGGGCTGCCGCGCCTGCCCCAGCTCCGAGCCCCACTGATAAAGGCCAGGCCCGCCGGTATCAGGTCCCAGCAGGCCCTGCGGTCCCATCCATCTGGTCCCCACAGGGAGGGCGGGTCCTGCCCTGGATCAGCAGGATCTGGGCCCTGGAGATAACGGGAGCTGCAGGGGGTAGATGGTGGGGACCGGTGGGGCCAGGGTCTGCAGCGAGGAGGGGTCTGGGGAGCCAGGACCTCGGCGGGCCTCTCCCCACTGGGCAGAGGAGGCTTCTCTCTCCCCAGCAAAGGTGCGACATGTTTAGTCTGTGTGTGTGGACCTGGCTGTGTCTGCGCTGTGGTCCCAGCCACGTGAAATCCCCTCTCTGATTTTCAGTTCCCCTGGGATTCTTTAGTTCCAGCCTGGTCTTCTTTTTGGAACGAACCTGAGCCCCGACACTGTCCTGGAGAGTCCCCAGCATATGAGCAGACAGCACGATGTCCTCGGCCTCCAGGCTCAACTTCCAATGGATGTGTGGAGACGCAAAGCCGCCCTCGTGACCCTGAGATAAGCGCACATGCCCTCCTGGGCACCCTCGTGTCTGCAGGCCCAAGGACAAGCCAGGCCATCTTGGGCCAGGCCATATTTACACGTCCAAAGGTCAGAGGCTGCCTGCCAGAGGAGGCCTCAGCTGGTGAGAGTCTGCAGCTGGTGCCCGGAAAGCAGATAACCTGTGCCCTGGGAAGGGGCGGGCAGCCCCAGGAGAGGGAAGGCTGACAATGCCACCCATGCTGCCCTCTCTAATAGAGCGCCCGCCAGCTGCACTGTTGTGGCCCTGCCTGGGGAGTTTCTACCTCCCCTGAAGGCCTAGGAGCACCTCCAAGGCCACTTAGCTCAGTTTCCCTGAGCCCATGCCTGCCTGTACTGCCTGCCACTGCTTTTATGCCAATGGGTACTTTCGCCTCCCAAGCTTCAGCTTCCTCATCTGTAAAATGGTGAAAATTACAGCTTTTACCCAGTAAGATGCAGAGAAGAATGAGGACGCTAAGGCACAGCGGGCGTCAGGTGAGTGGAAAGGGCTTCCCGTAGGAGTCCCTAATTTTAGGGATAGCTCCATGCTCGGGAAGCCCCCAGCATGTGGTAAAGGAGGTTCAGAGACCTCCTACCTGAGTCTCAAAGGCGTGGGTGGGGCCTAGAAGTCCCACCTGTCCCCTTCTGCTCCCTCCTTGTAGTATTTCCCATCTGCTTTCAAATTCCCTCTTCTCCCCACCACTTGTCACCTCCCCCCTATCCCTAGTGTCCCATGTAATGAATCACTCACACTTATTAGCTCAGTGGACACACAAAAGTAACCTGGGGGCTCCCAGTCTGGTTGTGCTGATGGGATCTGTACATCGAAACCTGAAACAGTGGCACTTTGTCCATGAGTGTGTGGCCTGTGCATGCACAGGAGTGTGTGCTAGTGGGGGGCTATGTGTGGGAGGGGGCCAGAGGCATTTCCTCCTCTCATCTCTCCTGCCAGGACCCTCTGGGCCATGCAAGCTCTGACCGTTCACCTGCAAAGGAGGGGAAAGCGGAAGGTAACTCGGTCTATTACAAAAATAGCAAAAATGTATTTGTATCAAACTGGCAGAAAGTGAAGGCCAATGACCTCCAGGGTTGGCCATGCCACGAGAGACAGGCCCCCGCCCACGCTGTGGGTGAGAATGAAAAGGACACACCCCACCTGTGGGCGGTGAGCATCTCTGTCAACACAACCGCACGCACAACCCACAACCCAGAGATCGCCCCCCTGGGAACCTCTGCGGCAGAAAGGCTACCACGGAGGCCTCTGAATGCACGCCTAGGAGAGCGTTTTCTCTCTGTAGGAGCATTAACAGTGTTGGACGGATAACAGACGGCCACCTACAGAGGGGCGGTAGCCTCGAGCTTTTGTGACCCAACCGCGCTGGGAAAGACTCTCCAGCTGTCGTCAGAAGGCACAGGCTCCCGCTGAAATGTTTCCGAGACTCACTGGCCGGTGAGGGAGGTAAGTGAAGAATACTGTGTAACACGTACAGAAACAAAGCTACTCTTTCTTTCTTGACAAAGGTATATAGCAACTCAGATTGCTACATAAAGGCATGAGAAAGTTCTGGGAAAAATGCCTGCCCAATGATGAACTTAATTCATGCCATTTTCCAGCTGACTGGGAAGTGACCTCTTAGCCTCAGTTTCTTGTTTTGTAAACTGGAGATATAACAAACCTCATAGGCTTGTGGTGAACATTAATATGATTATTGCAAGTCATTTGGCATATAACCAACATTCCACAATTCCTTATTTAGGGAAATAAGGCAGAAATCAATTTTCAGCTAAGCTTTAATCGGGGGAGGCTCGTTTGCCTGTCTTTGCTGCCACCTAGTGGTCATAAATGAATCAAGCCCAGGCTCACCAAATCCTCTCAGCGCTGGAGCCTTCATTCTCGGGATGCTCAGTCCAGGGAAAACGGCAAGTGAGCCATAGACGTCATTTTAAATGTTCTGAAGGCCATATTAAGCGAAGTCAAGGTAAGCATGTGAAAGTAATTTTAGTATTTTAGCTAATGCACTATATACAAATTATTACATTTTGACATGTAATCAACATACAATTATTAATAAGATTTTGCATTTTTATTGAAACAAATCTTAAAAAATCCAGTTTGTATTCTGTACTCACAACAGGGCTCAGTCTAGAGGCTGACTTTTCATTGGAAATACTGATCAGTATTTAAACTATAAAATGTATAGTTGACAAATAGATTCACCAACCGATGCTCCAGATAAACGTTTTTCAACAACTGAATCAAATATCTTAAATTTAATTTAATGAAAGTGAAAATTCAGTTCCTCACCGGCACAAGCCACATTTCAGCTGTTCAGCAGGCACGTGTGGCCAGTGGCTGTCATATTGGACAGTCAGACATACAGGACATTTCTGTTACTGCAGAAATTTCTCCTGCATAACACAGCTTAGAATAGTGCCTTGTTTTCATCACTTCCTCAGTAAGTTGATATCAAGACAAGGATTGGAAAAAAAGGTGAAAGGCAGTTTTTGAAACACTGAAAATTGATCTTGGAAGGATACAACTAGGAGTAGTGTGATAACAAACCTGTGTCCAGGAGAAACATCAGGCGTGTGCCCACTCCTGTCAGGGAATAACAAGAATGCCCACTGTTACCATGTCTATTGAAAATTGTACTAGAAGTCCTAGTTAATGCAATTGAGATAAGCAAAAGAAAAAGGGAGTATAACTCTTTTTAAAGGAAAACTGTATTTGTCAATGATTGCATCAGATACCTTAAAAACCCAAGAGAATCAACAGTCAAACCTTTAGAAGCAATTACAATTTCTCAAAAAATTAATATGGAACTGCCTTATGACCCAACAATTCTACTTCTGGGAATATATATCTGAAGAAACCCAAAACACGAATTCAAAAAAATAAATGCACCCCTATGTTCACTGCAGCATTAGCCAAGATATGGAAGCGCCCCAAGTGCTGGCCAATAAATGAGTGGGTAAAGATGATGTGGTATATACACACAATGGAATATTACTTGGCCATAAAAAAGAATGCAATCTTACCCTATCAACAGCATGAATAGACCTAGAGAGATTTATGATAAGTGAAGTCAGTCAGTCAGAGAAAGACAAACACCATATGATTTCACTTACGTGTGGAATCTAAAGAACAACATAAATGAACAAACAAACAAAAACCAGACTCATCCATACAGAGAACAGTCTGATGGTCGCCAGCAGGGAGGGGGTTTGGGAGACTGGGTGGAAAAGGGGAAGGGATTGAGAAGTACAGGTTGGCAGTTACAGAATAGTCACAGGGACGTAAAGTACAGCCCAGGGAATACAGTCAATACTATTGTAATGACTATGTACGGCGCCAGGTGGGTACTGGAAATATTGAGGGGATCACTTTGTCAGGTACGTGATTGTCTAAACGCTATGCTGCACACCTGAAACTAATAGAAAATAATACTGAAGGTCGACTGTAATTGGAAACAAAGTTTAGTCAAAAATATATGCATAAATAAATAAAACCAATGGCAGATTTCAGTAAATGGCATTATAAGTAGGTAATGAAAAAGAAACCACATTCCCAAAAGTAAAACAAAACCAAACAACAAGAAAAACCCAAAACAAAATTATGCATCTAGAAACAACTTACCTAAAAAAACATCTTTATGGGAGAGATTATAAAATTTTACGGAAGACTATAAAAAAAATCTAAATTATGGTAAGATATATTTCGATCACTGGTAAAAGATGCCAGTTTTTCCCAGGGTAATCTATAAGAGCAAAGCAATACAATCAAAACACCACCAAGGCCTTTTGCAGAGTTTAATACACTCATTCTAGAGTCGCATGGAAGAGGAAACATGGTCAGGAAATCTGTGCAACTGGAAGACCTAGAACCTTCTCCCATCACACAGCAAGACTTAAGATAAAGATAGATTTGTTATATATAATTAAGAGAGTACTGTCCCAGGAATAGTTATTAAGAAAAAACAAAACATAAGGAAAACCATCTCCCTATTTTACTACTTTGGCCATGAAAAAAACCATTAAAATGAGATAGCCTTTTATACCTAGCAGAATTGTAAAACTTAAAAATGACACTTTCCAACATTGAGAACTAAGAGGGGAAAGATACTCTCTTGACTCTACTGCAGGGGTGGGGGAGAGGGGGAGCGGAGGGCTGGAGGGGCGGGGGCTGGTGCAGGACGTAGGAAGGAGTCAAACTTTCCGGGGCAGCAGTTTGACAATAGTGTACATCAAAATATATGCCACCGTTTTTGACTCAGAGGTTGCTCCTATAGATGTTCATCACAGCATTGTTTACAATAGGAAAGTACTGGAAGCTGCTTGAATGTCCATCAATAAGGGAATGGTTAAATAAATTATGATAAAGTCCATACAACAGAACATTGTAAATTATTAAAATAGTAATATAGACCTATGACACTGAAAGAGATTATTGAGTAAATAATAAAGACTGCCTTAACCCTACCATCCAGAAATAACTATTGGCAAACATTTTGTTTATATTTTTGCAGCCTTTTCCCTATGGATGCACACACATTATTTTAAGAAATGAAATCATATCATATGTATTACTCCATAACTAGCATTTACCTAACTATATATTGAATGCATACTATAATTTTTTCAGGAAGCACAGATTAGTTTTATACTAAAAAGCTACTATTACTAATGTTCAATTTTTCGTAGTGCATTCTCTTCTAACAATGCAAACAGGACAGTAAAGCTGCAATCCCTTTGCTTCACTCTTCCCAGAAGTCGCCATGTTCATGGTGTGCATCTTTCCAGATCTTTCCCCAAACTTTCAGGCCGTCTGCATTCATATATAAGTACATGCACACATGGAACTCTGTGTTTACATGGTTCTGTAGCTTGGTTTTATAAATTAACAGTATGACTTGGAACTCGTCCAGGAACAAGATGAATTTCAGTATTTTATTTGTTGTTTAATTTCCTCATTGATGACCATTTAATAGTAAAAAAGAAAAAACAGACAACTGAAAGCATAAAGCGATGGTAAAGAAGCAAAGGAGGCTCAGAGGGACAGAAAAGGAAAACAAAAAAGGCATCGTCTTCTTTGTTAAAAAGGTCCTAAGGCTCATCCTTTGACTTCCACTAGAGGGAGACAAAGAAGCACGGACAAGCAGTGTCAAAATGCAAGTTACTCCATGGGAGGTTCATCCGCTAGTAGCCTTGCCTGATATTCCATCGCTTTCTGCCCGTCTCCTCCCAGAAGGCCAGCTTTTCAAAAGCGACACCTCTTCCTCGAAATTCGGGATTCCGGATTTCGAGTGTTCGCAGGGCATTCAGCCCGCTTCACCCAAACTCTGGGAGCGCTCACGAAGAGCCTCGAGATGGTGATCAGAAGCGCGACCCACCGGATTAGGTGGCGGATCCAGACCTTCTCAGCCCCAGCATCAGGTCTTGGTGTTTATCGCCCCCTCCTGGCGGGACTTATTAACGTTGCCGTGTCACAACCTGGCCGCAAGGAGCTGGTGCCACAGGCGCTGCCAGCCCGAGAGCAACTGAGATCGTGGTGATCATGGCGCCCCAAACACACCGGCTCAGGGAAAATACCCCCACCTTCCAGGGTTCCCCAAAGTGGATGTGTGGGGACAGGGGAGATACCGAACGCCACCCACCAAGCACGGTGGAGCCAGAGAGAACAATTTTGACAGCATGCATTTCATGTCCACAGCTCTCATGTGCCCAGGGTGTGTCTGTGGCGGAGGGGGACACACACAAAATAAGATCAGACTCTACCTCAATCCTCCAGAAGCTTCTGGTCCTCAGCAATTTTTAATATTTTGACTGCCCGTTCTACTCCCCGGACGCCGTTCTGACAAACACCTGTTCTCTGCCCTCTGATCAGGCCTGGCTGATCCCGGCATCCCCCAGTATAGACACAGAGAGCAGCAGCAAGTCACCTGTGAGGTTTCCTGGGACAGTGGAAAGAGCACTGGACAGGGCGCCTGCAGGCTGGTCTGACCCCAGCCGGGCAGTTCCCTCCCTGGCGAGCTCGCTTGGGTCTGGCCCTATGGGGACCTAGGGTCTGCCTCCCCTGGAGAGCCCCTCAAGCTTTCACGCCCTCAGGTCACCTCTCACCTGGGTGATCATTCTGGAAGTAACTGCAGTCCCTCCTGAAACGTGGTGTTTCTCCTGGTGCTCTGTCAAAGCCGGGCCGGGACTGGCTCCCTCTCCCTGTGGACCTCGGTCCAGAGAGGGGTGCATGGAGCCTGTGCCCAGGCTGTTCTGAGGGTACCCGGGAACCAGGCCAGGCCCCTCCTGCAGGGAGGCACCCCCACACCCCTCCGGGTTGATCGGCTTCCCCCTCAGACCCTGTATAATTCTTACTCAGTTCTTCCGTTCTTGGCTTAAACTAATTTTCGGAACCAGAGGCCAACATTTAAAAGCAAGGAAAGTTACAGACGGATTTCCAGCTTCTTTTGTAAAATCAGAAGCCCCGCCCCTGAGTTCCTAGGGAAGTTCCTAGTAGCTCACTGTGTGGGACTAGGTAGCCCTTTACAGAACCCCGTTTACTCCGTCAGCAGCCCTTCGGGATCTGTTTTATTTCCTCCCCTTTCACAGATGAGGAGACCGAGGCTTAGCGAGGTGAAGCACTTTGCTGGGGATTGTGCAGCGCCGTTCAGGGCAGAACTGGAGCTGGACCTCTGACCCCGGCGACTCCTGGCCTCATTATTTCCACTCATCTCTCTGGTTGTGGTCAGTCCCTAGGCCCCCCTTCACCTCCCGCCTATTCTACACACCTCTGTACTGGCCTAGGCCCTGTGGCAGAGCAGGGGAGACACAGAAAAGGTTGCTGGTCTGCCCTCCAGGGGTCGCTGTTTTCCTTCCTCCTGTGAATCTCGCAAGGCCTAGCGAAAAAGCAGCTTGCCGGCCCTCCTGCTTCAGGAGTTCTGGCCACGGAGCCTGGTGAGCTGGGTTTCCACAAGGAGTCCCAGGAGATTCTGATGCACTGGTCGGTTTGGGATCCTCGCCTGTGAGAAGGGCTGCCCTAAAAGGCCCAAACAGGGACCTCAGGAAAGCCCCTGTCCCTCCCACCAGGCACCCGGGCACCTTCAGGCAGAGGTGGGACGTTTGGCTACACTAGTTCATCCATTCACAAGGCACCGCGCAGACAGTCAGCAGTGAGCAGATCAGACCCTGCGCGGCCTGGGAAGCCTAGAGCCTAGCAGGGGAGACACAATAACGAATAGCAATCCGAGACGTGCTATGAAAGAGGAGTAAAGAGAGGAACGGGAGGGAATCAGAGGGGTCCAGACCCTCTGGGGCATTGGGGAAGCTGCATTCGGGGGAAGACAAAGTAGGCGCTGGGGAGGTCCTCTCCTCAAGCTGAGGTGTGTGCGTGGGACATTTGGAGTAGAGGGAAGGAGGGCACAGAGGACGGTTTGTGCTGTCATTTATATTGGCTTTCAGACACATTGAGCAAGTCGTGTCCAGTCTCTGGGCCTCACTGTCCGCATCTGTGAAATGGGTACATTGGGTGATGTGAGGAGAATGGACAAGAACAAGGCTTTATTATCTCTCCTTCATGTGGGAAGGGAATCAAGCTGCAGAGGGGCAGACTTTGTACCTCTCCCCTTCTTTCCTGGAAAGGCTTAACACATACCAGGCTGCGATTAGACAGGTTCTCCAGCTTTCCCCGTAAATCTCCTCCTGACCCCATGATGCTGATTAGCACTGCCAGGCAGGGCATTCACCCTGGCTTCCTTTCAGCCCCTGGAGGACTGCACTAGCCCCTCTGCTCCCGGAGAAGCTGCTTGGGCAGACCCAGCTCAGGGTGCCAGCCTCGGCCAGGCCGCAGGGAAACCCTGGCCGCTCCCAATCCTCTCCTGACATTTATGAGGTGCCGCTGAAGGGGGGGCGCCCCAAACCCCGAAGGAATGTTAATTGGCTAAAGCTGTTGCCCGTGTCCCCGCTCAGCCCGAGTTATTACTATTTTATTTTTATTTGTTTTCCCCCAGAGGCGCCTGGGTTGGGCTGAGCGGCCTGGCTGCCTCTCTGCACTGGAGCCAGATATGGAAAAGGGGACAGGGGTAGGGGTGTGTGTGACAGGGCTCTCGGACCCTTGTGGTCCAAGGTGACTGCTGGGTGGGAGCTAAGGAACTTGCCCCCAGCTCCCACCCTGCTTTGTCCTTTTGTCGAGGCCTCAACTCAGGGAGGGGGTGAAGAGGAAGGTCTGGAAAGGGAATAAAGTGCGGAGGCTGACAGCGTGACTTGGGTGTCAGAACCACGAGAGCTGGCCCTGCTCTCGTTGGCTGTGTGGCCCGGTACGGCAATGTCTGAGCTTGGGTTACCCTGTCTGCTACAACAGGTTAGCCTTTCTGTGCTGCCCTGAGGAATAAAGGAGAAAACCTGCCTACTCATCACACAGGGGTGACAACCGTCATAGGGAAAGCCTCCCCTGGGGCAAGTTTGGAAATCTCCTCCTGGTGAGTCACAGCTGTGCGGACCCTCGGGAGCATCTGCCTTCCCGCTTAGAGGGAGGCACCAGCTCCGACAGGGAAGGAGACTGGGGCGGGGTCTCTCAGTGGCTTGAGCCTGGGGGCCCCGCCTTGCCCGGTTTGGGCTCCTGCCTTGATTAGTTGGGTCCGAGGGGGTCAGCGCCCAGGACCTGGGAGGCACATTGACGAAAGGCCATCATTGATTGGCTTCTCCCAAAGAGGGTGATCTAGGGCAGAGGCCTGAGAAAGTCTGGGCTTCAATTTCCAAAAAGATTCCTCATTTCAAACCCTAAACCCACTTCCAGATCAGAGAGACACTCTTGAACCACCATAGACTGACTGTTTTCCTCTCCTCCTTTCCTTTCTGCCTTTCTCTTCTCCTTCCTTCCTCCCTTCCTTCCTTTTCTTTTTTTCCCTTCCTTCCTCCTCCCTCCCTCTATCCCTTCCTTCCCTAGCTTACTTACTAATTATTTCATCCATGCACTTACTATGTATTGGATGCAGACGTAGGCCCTTTCCTTCATCATTTCTCCACTTGTAAAGAATTGTGTTGAGCTTCTTGTTACAGAAATCTGACCAAAGTTTTTAGTTCTCATATAATGGGATACCTAGGTGAAACAGTCTATGACTGGGATGGCTTTCTAGATCATCAAGAACCCAGGCTCCTTCTGCTCTGCCCCCTTTAGTGTGTGGCCTCCATCCCTGAGGCCACCTGTGGTCCCAGGTGGCTGCCGGAGCTCTAGGCATCACGTCTGAGTCCTAGAGTTCTAACAAGAAAAAGGAGAAGAGTAAAAGGGACACTTCTCATCCCAGTGAGCTGTCTTTGAAGACATTCCCTGAAAGTCCCACCCAGTGCCTTCTGCTTAGATCCTAATGCTCTCCTCCATCTGCAAAGGAGTCTGGAAAATGG
>PVKM010023507.1:0-21121 GCA_004027735.1 Carollia perspicillata | reverse complement strand
TCTTGAGTGAATCATTCCATTTGTTGATCTTCTCCAGTTTTGGCCTCCATGCATGGCTGCTGCTTATGAGAGATCACATGAAACAGTAAAATAACGCGTATAAATGTTCAGCCAGCATCAGTCCTGTTACAGAATAGCCTCTGGGGAACGCACTGGTGAAGAAGGAGCTTCCACACCGAAGAGAGGAGGGCCCTGAGCTTGCCTGCTCTCCGTGTCTCCTGTCCGCACTCAGGGTTAGCAGAGATTCCTTAGGTCAGCCCTGTACAACCTGGCAAGTGTAAGTCTCTGGCCCGGAGAAGCAGTCTTTCAACAAGCTCCTAACGAGAGCCTTTGGAGATGAAAGACTGATTAAAATGAAAATGAGGAGACAGAAGAGATCTTAGCAGGGTCACCAAGCAAAGGAACTATGCTGCATAGAGGAGATTAGAGATTCATGTATTCAGGAAACGTGCGTTGGCGGTGTCAGGAGCAGTGGCAAAGGCGTAGCCCCTATGATTTATGGTCAAATGCAGCTTTTCTCCAGGAAGGTTCCAGAAACTCGGAGAACCCCGTACCTTCCTCACATTATCTGTTGGAATGAATTTCATAAAATGATTCCTGTGAACCGAATAGTCTGCACGCTGAAATGAAGAAGGCCTGATAAAGGCCAAACAGCACTGTGTAGGAGCCGGAGCTTTAGAATCACATAGATACGGTGTGAATCTCTTTCTTTGCATTACATGTGAAATCTTGAGCACTCACGTAGCAACCTCAATTTTCTTCTCCATTCAGTGGTGGATAATTCAGTTCTGACCTCGTGATTTTTTGTTTGTTTGTTTTGAGGGATTGAATCAGATGATGGATATAAAGTGCTTGCTATCGTGAAGATATATAGGTATATAATAAATTCTTGGGGGAAAATGAGCTATTATTAATGTTTTCATAGTTATCAGCTGATTCGAATTTATAGAAGAGATGAGATAAGAATAGTGCTGTCTTACTCAGTTTGCATCCCCCCAGAATTAGACCCTGAGACATGATCTAAGTTGTTTACTTGCACACTGAGTCCAGCAAACATCAGAAGAGGTCAGGGAAGTAACGTGCGGAAGGGAAGGAAGCAGACAGGAAAAGGGGCCTTATCAGGCATGGCACTGTGGAAGGCCGCTGGAGCTTAGCCCTGCCAGGAGACCCTGGGCCTCAAAGAGGAGCATACGGCTACCTGGAGGTCACCTGACTGAAGGTGCAAAGGTGTGTATCCCCCGGCTCTGACTGCCCATCTGCCATCAACTCCCTGGCACTTCTGTCCTGCGTCCCACTAGGACAGCATGGGTTCCGGAGGCCAGAGAAGGAGACGAGAGGCCTTGCCAGTTGAGGTTGGTCTGTGTATTAGTTTCCTGTAACACGTCACTACAAATTCAGGGACAACACAACACCCACTTCTTATCTCATGGTTCTGTAAGTCAGAAGCCCGGGGACAGTGTGACTCAACCAAATCCTCTGCTTAGAGTCTCACAAGGCTGCCATCAAGCGGTTGGCTATGTTGCATTCCTTCCTGGAGGCTCCAGGGAGAAGTCTGTTTCCAAGTTCCTTCAGGCTGTTGGCCACATTCAGTTCCTTGCTGTTGTAGGACTGAGGTCCTTTGACCTAGAGACTGCCCACCTTCCTCCTCATACCTTCCATACAGCTTCCCACCAGCAACGGTAGACGGAGGCCCTCCCATGGTTTGAACACTCTGACGTTCCTTTCTGCTCCCTCTCTCAGACTTCAGCTGGGGCACGTTCTCCATTTTTTAAGGGATCATGGGATTAGAGTGGGTCTACCCAGATAACCCAGAATAACCTCCCCATTTCAAGGCCCATGGCCTCAACTATATCTGCAATCTCCTTTTTGCCATGTAACATTATATAGGAACAGGTTCCGAGGGTGCCTTAGACACACAGGAATGGTAAGACCTGGGAATGCGTGCAGGCCCCCAACAGCAGAGACCAGAGCTCACCAACACTGTTCAGTGACCCAGGTGCCTGGGTTTTCAGATATAAGGGAGAACTCTAAAATGATATTGTGATAGGGGCAAAGGGTGGCAAGATGTGGTAGTTCTTCAAGTCTTCCTTACTCGTTAAGAAACCACATTTAATTTGCAGAAAAAGGAAATCTCTTGCATCTGGGTCTTCAGTGTGGCCAACGTAAGGGGACAAAGGTCCAGGACCCACAGAAACATCTGCCTGACTTGTGGTCTGTGGCCAGGAAACAGCCATGGCAGGATCGAAACGTATGCGGAAGTGGGGGGAAGCGATTCCATGTGTTTTAATTATGGGACCTGGGACATGATACATTGAAAACCACCTTTGTGCCTCCTTTCTGGCCAGGATATCTAGAATAGATTTGTGCCAAATGCTCTTCCCAGCAGACGATAGCAGCCGACACAGTCGCCCCTGTCCCAGGTTATGCTGTGGCCATGGATGCTTGTCCTGTGTTTGTGATCCCTTGAAGGTGTCCGAGGCAAAGCTACTGGCGACTGGGCCCACACCCCACAAAACCCCATGCCCATCCCGTGGGAGAGAACTGAGTAGAACTTGTCTCTTTGATTTATGAATATAGTCTGATGTTTCACACTCAGCCACAAACAGTGGGTTAAAGCTTTCTTCTCCCCCCCCAAGTTATACTCAAAACCCCACTGAGACTCTGTAGAGGCGTGTCCCAGTGACTTCAGTGCTCACACACAGATAGAGGCACGGTGTAATAAACAGCGTGTCAGTAGGGATGGAGCACCCAGACGGGACGAGGAGGGTTGTGAAGAGTAGGAAAGCCGCTCTCCCTGCTGCGCTCCCTGATGCTCGAGATGCTCTTTGTTCCCCATTTTATCCATCCGCCCCGAAACGTGGCTGCTGGGGAGCTTTTATAATGCTTTCAAAAGAACATTTTGGCTCCCATAATGCTCGCTACCATTTTCATATTCTCGTGTGAACTATTAGAAAGAAAAAAAACTATGTTTCATTTTTATATCTGAAGACTGTGTACATGTCAGTTCCGTTGACCTCCTATTTGCTTCCAGGAATATACTAAGGAAGATATTCGAGGTTTGTTTTTTGTTTTTATCTGAAGCCTCCTGTGGTTTAACAGTATGCTGGGAACTTTCTCTCTTAATGAAGAGTTCACTCGCTGCGCTCACCTATCCTCACTCGAACCCCTGGTGTATTCTGGTTTACCAGCTTTCGTTTGCCTGTTTCTTATTCCTCCTCGTGGAATGAATCTAGGCCTGAACCACCACTGCAGCTCCAAGTACAAAGAGTAAACAAAGATAAAGCTTCAAACCACAAAAAAACAGTGTGAGGTTTTCAGCTAATTTTATCCCAGGAGGAAAAACAAAACAAAAACTATCCTTAAAGTAAAATTAAATGTACTGCCAGAATCCTGAACTCTGGAGTTTGCTTACAGATTTGCTTATCTGTCCATGAACTTGATGTGCACAGACATGGAAGGCTGTCAGTGAGAAGCAAGCGTTCCTGAAAGCATTCACTCTGTAATATGAGAAATCTCAGGTTTCTTCATGGCTCCCAACTTTATTTCCAAACAGTGCAGGCCCTGACTGAAGATGCATATTCAACAGCCCTAGGCTAGGCTTTTCTCCTTCCATTTTTTGAAGTATTGTAGTTAGATGTGCCTGAGACTCAGGGGAGTATGCTATCTACAGCCTATTTCGTTTATAATGTTCTGTTTATTTTATAACTTTTTGGAAGTTAAACATAAAATGTATTCTAATGAACTAGGTTCCCTTCAGAAATTGAATGCAATTGAAAGAACATGCAGACTGACGAACGGTGGCAAAACTGCGTGGATCTGGACGAAAACCGCACAGACGCATCCTGGTGGGATGTGCTTTTCTCTCTGTCAGACGGCTTTGCTCTGCAGCTCTCTGCGTGTTTATCGGGAGTTCACAGGCAACGTAAAGGAACTTATCCTCACACACGTGTCGAACCCAACTTGGGACCCATTCAAAGTCATGTGTCTGGATGCGAAGCTGATAAGAATAAAGAAATTGTACTTTATGTAAATGATAGCAAAGTATTGACTAGCTAACATTTCTCTTTTCTATGTTTCGTAATTGATTTTCTGTTTCGTATTACCACGTTTTTAATCATTCATGATGCCTTAAGGGAAAAAAGGACATTCTAAAGCAAGGTTCCTGTCTAAGAAGTGAAAGTACAATCACAAAACCCTCTGGCTATTAATAAGGGTTCTTTTATCATTTTTTTTGAGTTATTCAGAAATCCACTTGTTTGTTGACATACTATTGTATTTCCCCGGTGCCCATTTCTGGGTGAAAATGGGAGTGGGGATGGTAAGATCACATTACCCTGGCTCCGGGATGAATCGTCATCAAACTGACTGTCGACAGCCCCAGCGCCTCTCATTCCTGGGCTCCCTCTGTTGGCTGTCCTGTCACGTCCCTAGTGGCATAGGTAACACACATGTACTCATGGGACCTCCACTAGTGATCTCGCCTGAAGTTTAGCAGCAGCACACTTCTCTTTCAAAGAGCGGGCATGCTCTCTTTAATCAGATAACAGGTCTTAGACAGTTCGCCTGAAAACAATTTAATTATCGATCGACAATTAGACTGGGACTTCCTATAGTCCATCTCACCTAGACCTACAGCATTTTGACCTACTTCTATTTCATGCTTTTGCAGTGTGGGTAGGCATGTGTTTTACATATATATCTTTACAGAAAAAAATAGAGATCTTTAGTTGTAACAAGTTAAACTTGAGGTTCTGGGCAATCCATGACATCAATTATGACTCTTCAGCATTCAAGGTTTCTTGAGCCTATAATTGAAGGTCAAATGCAAGCACCACATGAAGGAATTCTCTCTGCAGTAATAGCAGTCTTGCCTAGCAACCTGCCACTTTGGAAATTACATTTTCAAGAAGAGCAACTATGATATTTGGGACCTAAGCTTGAGCCAATTTAGCATTGATTTAGCTTTCTCTTTTCTCTGGCAGTAGGCTGATGAGTAAGTTCGAGATACATGTGACCATGTTCTTTGAGGAATGTAATTAGCCAAACTCAGGAAGGAGGTAGAAAAAGAACTCTTCACCCACGCCTCCTACAGAATAATTTGCAGTGCTGATCTGGAGTCGAAGTCTCTTTCTGGCTTTCATCTTCCATTATGGGTTAGATTTGACCTGAGTTCATGGGTACAGACAGCATTACACGACTGAGGGTGCGTTGTGCTGCTGATGAATTCTCGTCTCCGAAGGCCATCCAGATCATTGCTGTCATGACAATGATGGGGTAGGGAGCAACTCAGAGGGCCGATCTGCTTGCGGAAGAATCATGTCATTTGTGTTGTCAGTGACCATTATTTAGAGAAGAAGAGAAAATGTTAGGACGATCACAGTTGCCTTAGTCTTCACTGATCGGCCATGTTTCTGCAAGCATGGTTCCTAGGCCAGCCATTGCCAGATCCTTTCTGTATGATTTCTCCTCTTCATCTCGCCGCACAGAGCTTCGCTACCCATCTGGTACCCCCTGGCAGAAAGCAGGGACTCGTCCAAAACTCAGCCTCTCTGAGCTCCTGAACACAGAAGGCAAACGTCCAATGAGGAACTGTGTGTACATTCCCAATGCACCAATGTGTAATTTAGGACACAGGCAGCATCAGTGTGTGGTGTGGGTTTGAAGGGTCAGGCTTTGTTCAGTTATTAAATTCTGTCTATCCTATTGTTCCCTCCATATTCAAAGCTCAGAGTGATACCATCTCTACTGACAGCCCTTTCTTTCCCTCCACCAATCCCAAGTCACGCGGTAATCATCCAAGCCTATATCTCAAATTCTCCTTTGATTCCAAATCTTGCCAGGTTGGTTCAGGACATGACCAATGGGTCGTTGGAGGACGGTGCCAGCCTTGCAGTGGTGCAAGGCCTTCAGACATCTGCATTAACTGTGAACACTTAAAAATTACCTACTTAATTCACGTATTCATGAATTCTTGAATGCATTAATTCAATGTGATGTTTTTTGAGCAGCATTTGTCACGTACTGTAGTATATGCCAAGGCTAAGATTAATAGATGAGAACCTCACCTTCAAGAAAAATTAGCAAGGTGACAGTTTTGAATACACTTAAAAGGAGAAATATGGATTTTTCAAATTTTGATAATAAGGTTTATGGTGTGGAAATTGAATACTATAAATTTGAGGAGTCGCGACCCGGAGGGCTGGTAAGAGGATGGGGATTTGGAGAGCTGAGCAGAGAAGAGGAGGCAGGAGAGAGCCAGGACCCTGGGAGGGGTAGCTGCCAGCCCTGGGCACTCAAGAAGGGTCCCGCGAAGGTGGGGCTGAGTGCAAGGGATGAAGGTGATAAGTGTGACTGTAATTTATTGCTAGTGCCTCCATGCCTACCTAGAATGTCTGGTCTGCTAGCTAGAAAACCAGGGTGGGTGCTGTCCTGTGACCTCCGCTCTCCCCTCCTCAGAGCGACCACACTGTGGAGGTTCTCAGGTCCCTCCCTCTGTGTCCTATGCTGAGCCAGCTGTGACTGCTCACCGCTGCCAGCAATTCTGGAACTGTCATCAGGGTCATGACTCCTCAGAAGCTGTGAGACCACCCTTATGTTCTGTTCCTGCAGGGCCGTGCCTGCAGTGAACATGAGGTTCCAGATAAAGCGCTTCATCTATGGCCATAACATCAAGATCGTGAGGAACCGTCAGAATCCAGTAGATTGATTTTTTTTTTGGTGGTGGTTTCCTTTAGATTGTTCTAGAATGAAATTACATTGAGGCAAACCATATCACAGCTTTGCCAGAGAAAATGCTACTTTCAGTGCTCTTCCAGATTCTAAAAGGTGTGCTGAGGCTCGAGAGAGCCACTCCCACAAGGCCAGTCAGAGCTCCGTTCTGCAGGGTCTGGGGTGCACCGTCGCTTCTGCACCCCCACTCCGTAAAGATGGAGAGCTTTCTCATCACAGCCCCAGAATCAGAACACGGAAAGGCAGAACCAGTGAGGCCACGGTCATTTTGAAATTCAGGGGGAAAATGAGATGGCTTGTTTTGTCCTTAAAATAATAGTGACTGTTTAAAATGTTTCTTCTAAGACTGGGGTCTATTAGTTAAAAAGAAGCTTTACCTCTTATCTTTGCCTTTTCTGTGTAGTTTATAAATGAATATAACAGTTTTATTCTTATTTTCCATATATTCTCAGATACTCATTATCTCATATTTATTCAGGTTTTGGTTGAAGAAGTCGTATTTTCCCACAATAAATGTTTGTCAGAGACTTTTCAGGAAAGCAACAGCCTTAATCTTTATGTCTCGTAATGTGGTGAGTGAAGAAGCAATAAATAGGTCTTAGGCTTTTGAAATAAATGGCGGCACCTTGTATCTACATCCTGAACATAAGTCTGAAAGCGGAGGATTGAAATGCACAAACACACACCTGTGTGTGTGGGTAGCCATTCTGGAAAGAGAGCGTCTATGTGGGGTCAGGTCTACAGAACTGATGTGGGCAGGTGCTGGGGAGTGCTCATCGCCCTCCCAGCTCTGCCATCGGGCCCTGTAGACACAGTGGGAAGAGGAAGAAAAGAATGATGAGAAGGAGAAAGAGCGGAGATACATGAAAATAGGGATGTATGTTGTGATGTTGGTGGGGATTGAATAAACAAAAACCATTGATTAAAATAAAAGGAACTCTTTTCTCTGATCCTATCTCACTCGAATAAAACAGCCCATTGTATGTGAAGGGCTGTTCTATTTACTTCATGAACCTTGATACTATAAATTATTTGGGAGCAGAAAAATGCTGAAATGGTTAAATCAATACCATCAGACCTCTCAGAAGCCTGATACCTGGTTTTCACACAAATATCAACAAGATTCAATTTGCAAAATGAGGCACAGAGTATGGAGGTGGGAAAGGCTTAGAATCTTACACAATTTTTTTCTTTTTAAGTTGTGTAATGGAACAACGGTTAGGAAAGGGAATTTACATTTTAATAGGACATAGTTTGCCAGGAGGTAAGTCAAGGATGAGAATCTGTTACCTCCTGTTTGATACGATTTGTCCATGTTGTTCTCATGAGTTATCCCTGCCCCAGTCTCCAATCTGACCGAAGACAATGTCCAAAAACTTACTGAGAGGCAGTGGAGGAAGCAAATCTTCTTTCAAGACTTGTACTTCCTGACAGACAGACTACTGGCACCATTATTTGTCTTATTGATTTAAATATAATGTAACTTCTTGGCAAGCATCCCTTCTTTCTCTCCCTTTCTCCATCTGATCTATAAAGATGTGTGTGCGTATACTCGTGCACGCACCTGCATGGGTAAAAGAACACACCTTTTCTCATTTGCTGTCTGAAGGCCAAGTAAATGTCCAAAGGTACAAGGAACTAGGGGCATTTCCTAGACAGGGATAAACGCATTCTTGAAACTGTCACCGTATAGTTATTTTCACACAGGTGGTGATAATACACTGTTAATGTCATTTAAGCTGTCGTCTTTTGCATTGTACGAAGAAGAGGGTTATAGTTTCATTTGAATGGGGGAATTAAATGTCACAAAAGGAAACCTGCCAACCACACTTCGGGAGTAGGGACGCTCTTTAAAGTCTCTGCTAGTAGAACTTGGGGGAGGTTCCACCAAAGCTGCCGTTTGATCTCTGGTTTTTAACTGTACAAACCTACAGAGGCTGCCCGGAAGCATTTGTATCTGTTGGTATCACTCTGTAAAGGGTTTGCATTAAATACACATTCTGCAAAGAATCCCTCCTTCTGTCACTTGTCAGACCTAAAATCAGAAAAGAATTATGACTTCTGTTCTTCATTGCGATTCACAGCTGATGGGAATCATGTCTATATATCTACATACTGATAAACACACATACCAGTATACATCTGTCCATCTACTCTCTCTTCAAGGAATACTTCCCTGAAAACATATTAGAGATCTGCGAATATATTCAAATGCAAATTAGAGACTTTAATTTTGTTATGCTCTGTAAGCAGCTCAAATGTTTTTTTGACATAATTGATTTTGTGCATACTATAACAATAACTGAAGAACTTTGAATAACTTCTATCGGTGAATTTCATTGCTATTCTTTAAAAGCTACACATGTTAACGTTTTTCCTGGCACTTAACAAATTGTCTTTATTAAAAAAGTTTTTCTAAGGTAAATTATTCTTCCGGCATACTACACAGCAAATGATGTAAATGTCCCCAGTCATTTGAACACTAAGCCCGAGCTCCTCCCTCGCAGGGGGCCCCAGCAGTGAAGCTGCAGACATATTTTGCAGCTCCCTCTCCCACACGAGAGTCTCACAGATTCAGGGCGGGGGTGTGCCTGAGAGAACATGAGGGGTGGCCCGTCCTCAGCTCCTGACAGTGACTGTGACATGGTTGACTTCTGTGCCAAAGGATGGAAGCTGCTGTCAGTCTCAATCTGGCATTTCTGCCAGGCATAGAAACCCTACAAAATCAAGCAAATTGGCTCAAAATGGAAATGCCAGATAGAATTAGCCCAGCTAATACTTTCCTAAAACTATATTTTAATAAGGAATATGTGGTATATTCATAGAGCCTGTTTTCACCGCCGCATTGTGGTGTTCACCGTAAGGCTCGGAAAGATGCTGGTGAACCGGAGAGAGGCGTGGAGAGGTGCACCCCTCCTCACCCCCTCCTACTGCATGTTGTGTGTTTCAGTGGGTGAAGGTTAGAGCAGTGATCATCGGCCCGCACCTGTACAATGATTCCCAGCAAAGCGAGCATGCTATAGCAATTTTGGCTGTGATGTACACTATCTTATTTCGGGGAATGAGTCTGGGAACAGGCATGTCCCTCTGATGTGCTTGCTTATCAAGCCCCCGTGCTCATTCTGTTACAGGTGCATTGGGCAACATGCAAAGCGTTCACACACAACTCTTTCCGAGGCAAGTGTAGGCTTTCCGAAAGTAGGTTGGGTAGAGGTTTGTGAGCTATAGTCCTGCAAACATTGTAGGTTCAATCAGGAGATTGGAGTGGATGAATTTGTTGTTTATCTCTAAGTATGGGTTCCTGGAGGATCCCAATGGTGGTTTAGTCGTCTTGACTGTCTCGTAATACCTGGTACTTTTCTACCTTTCTGGTAGGAATGCGAAAGCGGCAGAATTGGTACAGGCAAGATCTGGATCCGAGAGGTAACATGGCCATAGCTCTGTCCTAGCTGCCCCTGATAAGCATAGGGCCCCTTAAACTAGTAAGAGGGAGGAAACCAGCCAGAAACACACACAAAGATGCCAGTGCCCTTCAGAGCATATTCTGTCCAAACCTCTAGTTAATTTGTTACTAGATGTCCCCAGCCTCTATTCTCTTTTCTACCTCGAATCATCCTTCTCCTACTTCTGGGTTCTGTCCCAACAAGGGACTCCAACAGTGGATCCTCTTGAGGACCACAGGCCCACGTGACCTTGGTTTGCCCAGCGACACTGAAGTGACTCCAGTGTCTCACATACGTGCAGCTTTCTTCAACAGGGGGTTAGAAGATAGAGGGGCATAAAAATGATCCCACTGGGCTGTGTCATCAGCCATGCCAGGATTCAGATCTGAGACCCAGCACTTTGAGGCCAAGGATCAGGGACAAAGAGTTAAACTTGGTAACTCTTTGCTGTCTTACCTGTAAAAATTGAGTAAATGTACTTGTGCATAGAATGGGAGGGGAGATTAAATTAGGCAATATTAAGTATTCAGCATAGTGCCCAGGAACATAGTAGCTGCTCGTTAAAGAGCATAAGTCCTTATTTAAGCCCTGGCTGGTGTAGCTCAGTGGATGGAGTGTAGGCTGTAAACCAAAGGGTTGCTAGTTCAATTCCCAGTCTAAGGCAAATGCCCGGCTTGCAGGCCAGGTCCCCAGTGGAGACCATATGAGAGGCAACCACACATTAATGTTTCTCTCCCTCTCTTTCTCTCTCCCTTCTCCTCTCTCTAAAAATAAATAAATAAAATCTTTTTGTAAAAAAAGAGTATAAGTACTTATTTAAGAGACTGTTTGGGCTGCTGGAAATGTTACATTGGTATTTACTTGAATTAGAACTGTCTGCTTTTCTAATTCAAGGTATGTTATACCAATTCAATGGTATAACAAAATATTATACCATTTTGTTGAATAATTCCAAAATTCCAATTATAATAATTTCTCTAGGGCCCTATGATAAGTGAGTTTTATAAATTGATTTTAATTTTAAAATCTGTGAGTAGCCCTTGCTGGTGTGGCTCAGCTGGTTGGAGCATCATCCGAAATATTGCAGGTTCGACTCTTGGTCAGGGCACATGCCTAGGTTGCAGGTTCGGTCTCCAGTCAGGGTGTGTGTGAGAGGCAAACAATGGTGCTTGCATTGATGTTTCTCTCCTTCCCTCTCCTCCTCTTGCCCCTCTGTCTAAAACCAATAAGCATGTCTTCAAGTGAGGATTAAAAAATATCTATAAATGTAACATCAATGTAAATATTTGCTTTTAGAATGTGGTAATCCTGGAAAAGTGTTGCATTTATATTCTCTAATGTGTGTTTATTGGTGTAAGAAGGGTGACAAATGTGGGGCTAGAAATATGCAAGAAATATGATATAAAGAAGATAGGAAATTCATTTTGTTTTCTTTTCAATAACAAAGCAAAAGGTGACATTATTAATCTCTTTGATTACCCTCTGCCAGAAATGATTATTACACTACATTCACATATCATATTCTTGACCTTTGGGTAAATGTAATATTCCAAAATATAAAGTCAATAATCTTTCAACTTGTCTTCCACTGTTTGTCTATAATGGAAAACTTAACATCTGTTAACAAAGTTTGTGCATATTATAACTATTGGAAGATCTTGAAAAGATATATTAGATTTTCATTGTTATTCTATAAAAATGATGACTCCAAAATCTCCTCACACAGTGGAGCATCCAGTGGCCTTACTCTCTATATATTTTAGATTCAAATATTATAGGAGAAATTAACTAGGACCCTAATAATTCTTACAGTGTATAAAGTGACCCCAATTTAAATTCAAGCTAGTAATTACTTTACAATATACCATCCATCAATTTCGAACATTTACCTTGCTCTACCCATGATGACTTACCATAAAATTCATTCCAATATTTATTTATGTTATGAACAAGTATTTAACTTTCTAGAAATAATTAAAACTCTTTAGGGACTGTGTTTATTTTTTTAAATAGTCACTGGTGTTCATTTTTAGTAATACTTTATTGTATTGGCTCTTGTATTTAATTGCAAACTTCCTCTGTGCAGTGGTTAATCTCGCCCCCATATATGACGTGTGCGCAGTGAGGGAGGGTTTGAGTCCTGGAGAACCCAGCTGGCCATGTGGTTGCAACAGCGAGGCAGGTTCATTTTAACCTAATTTAATGAGCAGACCTCTCCAGATCAGAAAGATTGAGTTGGTCTGCTACACTGGGAAATGGTTGTCCTTGCTTATAGCATAGCATTCACAGTTTCCTTTTATTTATTCATTATTATGGCTTTTAAGAAAACCCTCGGAAACACAATGTCAAAGGGCATTCACATTCGCTCGGCATGTGAATTAGTGGTTTCCATTAGAATTCACTGACTTGACATTTGTAGAACAAAAATGATTGGGATCAGACAGAAGGTGGCACTGAGGTGGGGAAACGGGAAACCTGACGCCGAGCTGTGGGTCTGAAATGGGGCAGCCACTCTGGGGAGCAGTTTGGTAGTTTCTTACAATTTCCCTATTTACCATACAACTCGGGAATTCTACTCCTCGGGATCTAGCCAAGTAAAGGGGAAAGTATTTCCATACAAAGACTTTTTTGCAATGTTTACAGCGGCATTATTCTTAATAGTCAAAAGTGGAAACTGTGCAAATGTCTCTCAACTGTGAATGGATCAATGAGCACGGTATATTTATACAATGGAAAGCTAATCAGCACTAAGAAGGTACAAATAGTTGATGAAGGCTGCAATGTGAATGAACCTCAAAAACACCATGCCAAGTTTAAGGAATCAGATGCAAAAAACACATTTAGATAAGTGGATAATTCCAGAAATACTTTGGAGCTAGACCAATAGATTAGATATAGGGATAACAGAAAATGAGGATAGTCGATAAAGTCTAACATTTGGAAGAAGGTAGATTTGAGCCCTTTACTAACACGGGGAAGACTAGGGTATGAGGTGTAGGGACAGATCAGGAGGCCAGAAGTTTGACATACACAGTGGAGATTCTGGGGGTAAGTCTCAGGTGCAGTTGAATGTAAGAGTTTAAATTGTCAGGGTTAGAAATATATGGATGGTATTTAAAATTATGGCTTGATTAAGTCTTCCTGCACTGTTGGTGGGACTGACAGCCAGTGCAGCTCCTATGGAAAATATTATGGAGATTCCTCCAAAATATAAAAATAGAAATGCCATATGACCCAGCAATTCCATTTCTGGGTATTTATCCAAAGTAATTAGAGCACTAATTCAAAAAGATATCTGCACCCCTATGTTCACTGTATTGCAGCATTACTTACAATAACCAAGATACAGAAGCAACCCAGATGTCCACCGATGCATGAGTGGATAAAGGGGATGTGAAATATACACACACCTGCGCGCACACACACACAATCAGATCTTACACAGCAATAAAAGAGAACAAAATCTTGCCATTAGCTATAACATAGAGGGTGTTATGCAAAGTGAAATAAGTCAGGCAAATAAAGACAAATCCCATATGGTTCCATTTATATGTAGAATATAAAAAAACTAAATGAAACAAATACAAACTAAGAAACGAAGACCAAAAGGATGGTTACCAGAAGAGAGGGGTGGGGGATGGGTAAAAGGGGAAGTGAGATAGTAAAAAAATTGTGGTAAGTTTGCATGGTGACAGTTGATTACTAGAATTAGTGACATGATAACATTGTGAGGTATAAAAATGTCGAATCACTATATTGTACATTAATAGAACCAATATAATATTGTATACGGACTATCCTTAAGTTAAAAATATTTAAAAAGGAAAAAAGACAGAGGTCCTGGCAGGGTAGCTCAGTTGGTTAGAGTGACATCCCGATATGCCAAGGTTGCAGGTTCGATCCCTGGTCAGGGCACATCCAGAATCAACCAATGAGCCCTGGCTGGCGTAGCTCAGTGGATTGAGCGCAGGCCTGCGAACCAAATCATCGCGGTTTGATTCCCAGTCAGGGCACATACCTTGGTGGCAGGACAGTTCCCAGCAGGGGATGCACAGAGGCAACCATACATTGATATTTCTCTCCCTCTCTCCTTCCCTTCCCCTCTAAAGATAAATAAATAAAACCTTAAAAAAAAAGCTTGGCTTAAACTATCAAAAAAAAAATCGACCAATGAATGCATCAATAAGTGGAACAACAAGTAGATGTTTCTCTCTCTCCCTTCTTCTGTCTAAAATCAATCAATAAATTTTAAAAATTTAAAGAGACAGGTGTAGCCAATATGCAACCTGAACAGAACTACAACCAAATTGTGTAATCAGATTATAAAACAGATGTCTTGTTTTTGAAAAGAAAAAGTCTTGCTGAACATGTGTAGATGGAGAGGAAAACTGAACCCAGCTCCTTAGGACAAAGCAGCATGTAGAGGTCATAAGCAGAGAATAAGCCCATGAAGGAGAGTGAGGAGACGTGCACAGCGAGGCACACCCAGGAGCATGGTGAATAAAACAAAGAGAAGACATTTTAATGGAATAGAGCAAAGTGAGCATAACTATTAAAAAGATCATCCTACTGCTACATTTATTTTAATTGATTTATGTGTACTTAGTTATGTCTTACTGGTAAATATATTCTACTAATTAAGCTTTGCATTTTGACTTCTCTTAATTTAATAGAAGCATTTTCTCAGCCTCCATAAAGACGATGCCATAAAGTTTCATCCCCAGGAAATTAAATTATTATTAGAAATAAATTATCATACCCAACAATTATTAATGCAAGTATTTGAAAATTTCAAGTGGCTATATTCAAAACTTCTCACCAGTCTAAAGCCTTTCAACAAATTACCATTTCCCTCATTTACATAATGTATTCAAGAAAATGTGTGAGGATGACAAGGCAGCGATTCCCGTAGAGAGGGCAAAGAACAGGTGAGAGTCGTCAATGAATTGTGAAGTCTTTTATTGAAACACATTTTAATTTGAATGTGTTTCAATGAACTTAATTTAAAGTTCATTAACTTCGGGGCTTCTTTTTACATTAAACTTGCTCTAAAAATGGAAAACACTGGAATTTTTATCTTTCCAGTGCATGGGTTTTCAATTAGCTCCTGTCTAAACAAGTAATCAAACTGTTATTATCATGGGTCAAAGAGCAGGGGAACAGACTTACGTATGCAGAAGGAAGAGCCCCTGTTCTCTGTGCTTGGGATGCAATGCCCGGACCTCTCCTGATCACCCTCAGCATGGAGAAAGGTCACCACAGGTCAAGGACATGCTGCCTGCCCATCTCTTATCCCCTCTGTTCAGTCCCTTGGGAGGACTCAACTCGTTCAGGTTCCCATTGGATGACTGAAGGTGTTACATTAGGAAGATGTTATATTCTTCTCGGTTTCAAGTGTCTGAGCTGCTAGCAATAACCAGAGAAGGAATAGCTGTTTGTTTACCGCGATGCAGCAAGGTTAGTTATCATTGAAATCTACAAAATCAGCTTGTTCTCGGTTGTCATTATCATATAAGCATTTGTGATAATGCACATGTTGAAGAGTTAGAAAGTAGTCACCACTGAAAATAAGAAAAAACAAAAGAGAGCAGAGAAAGCAAATTGCTCTGGCCAGCAGAGCGGTCAATGGGGACTCGGCCACCTGTCTGGAGCAAGTGGGTGAGGGGGACAAGAGGCGCAAAGAATGGCAGCAAGACAGTAAGTTCTGATCAAGCTGCAAAATTTTATTTCCGGGTAAAGACTTATAAGAGGTGGGGTAGGGGATGCGTATCGCTACTTGATTGGTGAGGGGTACACAAAGTGCTTCTTGATAGGTTACTGTGCGTATGCCGGAGTACGTCTTATACTCTGATTGGTAGCCTGTGTTCGTAGTGCTCTTGGCAGGGGCTGGGCTAGCCTTAACGTAACTGGCAACAAACAGGAAAACCAACCGCTGTGTCTTCTGAGGAGCGTAAACCTCCCCGAGCTGATCGCATCAGCCAAAAAGGCCAGATTTGCCCAGCCCAGGTTCCCGACAGCAAATTACATGCCAGAATAGGATATTTTCCAGCATAACCATTTTCGCAGAAACCTACTTCACAATAAACTTATTCTACGATGTATAAACTCTTGTTTGGTATGTTTCACTTTCTAGAGCACATTTTAAAATAGCCCCATGGCCCTTTGAAGAGATGTCTGATTCTTGGTCTGGGGTAGGAAATACAAGCTGAGCTTGGAAGATCTTGTAGTGCCAGAAAGTAAGGAATTGCCAAAGTAAAAAAAACGAGGCAGGCATGCGAAGCATGTATAGGAGTTAAATGGAACGACCTCCCCGTGACCAAAGCTGGAAAACCATGAACAAAAAAATCACAGTATTTTACCATAACTCAAATAATAAACATCTGAGTCCATATTGATATAAATAAATGGCTGCATAAATAAATATGGGAGAAGGAATGAATCTTCCTTACAGAAGAATTCCAAATAATTCATCTCCTCCAGGGAAGGATACATCCCCTCCAGATGGTATAACCGTTTCCTTCCTGCTGAGTGTGGGATGGATTTAATCACTAGCTTTCAAAGAATCAAATATGGAAAGGGAAAAAATAGATGCGTTATAGTGAAGAAACCTAATGTTGATCAAGATTAACATAACCATGAAAAGCCTTGTTGATGGTAGCAGTGTCTCCCCATGATTAGGGTCAATTACATACTTCTGCGCTTATAGTAACTCATTTCTGTGTATTTGAAGATACACTATACGGTGTCTTTGTTTTTTCTTTTACAATAGATACTTCTAGTACCAGGAGGTCTATGGAATCGTGTGGCTGAAGCAGCAAGGCAGGTATGCCTCAGCCAGGACCAGCTACAGCAAACTTTTTTTTTCCCCTCAGAACCACATTCAACACTAAAAGTCTTCCACAAAACCTAACAGGGAGGTCAGAGCCATGGCCTCAAGTGTGGAGTATGCAGAACCTGAAGAACTATACAACATGTGAGCCTTCCTGTGTGGAGTTTATCTCTCACAAGCAGGGCATCTAGAGTGTTTGTTTCTCTTTGCTCTGCCTTGGATTAGTACATGGTGTTCTACACCGTATCCAGTGTGGCAAGCCACCTTAAGCCTATATTGTGGTGGAGAGCACAGGAATTGACTCCCTGAGAGAAGCAGCTCCCAGAAGGGGGAGGGGGCTCACTTACATGAGGCATGCGTAGCCCAGACCTAGAGTGGTTGATGGATGAATGTGCTGGGGACCTGGAAGGACACCAGTTATACTTGTAATGAGTACCATGCACAAAAAGAAGCTAAAAAAAAAAAAACCCACATATACAAGAAAAAATGTGTCAACCATGAATTAAAATAAGAAGATATTTTAGGCAAATGACTGACAATTAATTTGTTATAATACCAAAAAGAGAGAAGCCATTTACTTGTGGTTCAGTGAGCCATGATAAATTTTATGAGTTTCATTTATATTTACACTTGTAGAATGTGGAGCGCATATGACATTATTTTAAAGCCAATAACTGGAATGAAAAATCAGAGACAGAATATAAATTAAAGCTTTAAAAGTAGTTCAGTTTTCTGACTGCAAATATTTTGTGTTTTGAAAACCCTTCTGCAAAGATAAATGCATTGTTAAGATGCATCTTCAAGTGACTAATACCCAGATCCCAAACTTTTCTCAAGATTTTGTCCAATGCAACTCTAAGAGAATTGCCATATGACTTACCTCATGGTCTCAATGAGTACATCACTGGAAGGGCCACTGGTATCTTAGAATAGAGAAATAACCCCAGTTCCCTGGACACACTCAGTATTCATAGCATTGGTCAAATGGATGAAATACTGAAGTAGCTGTTGACACACAAAAGGCTGGGTCACAGACTGAGAATTTGGGTGCTGTAATTGTAGGGCTGAAGATGATTTTTAGGGTGGTTTGCTGGCCATTTTAGTGGGCCTCACTCGATGGCACGTTTGAGCTCCTTTGGAGCAGCGAGAACTTTGTCAGTGAATGCAAAAACGTGGCAAAGCTTTGCGTAACAGCTGGACTGTCCTAAGTACTTTGTCCTGTGACGTGTTGGCAGAAGGGAGATTGTGCAAATTTGAGCCGAGGCCTTGTGCATTTCCACCTGTCCTGCGTGCCAGGCTGGGCCACAAGAGGCACAGGACCTGGCTCTGGTTATCCGGGAAGGATGCAAGACTTCTGGAGCGGAGCTGCCCCAGCTGTTGCAGCCAGAAGCGGAGCCGCTCAGCCAGCTCAGCCTAGACCAGGCAAACCCCAGCTGACCTGGAGAGCCATGAAAAGAAATTGCTTATTTCTGCATGCCTCGAGAGTTAGGGGGTCATTTTTCACGTAGCAAACACTAACAAAATCAGTTGATTTTGCCCATGTCCATTCTTGACCCTGGCCTCTTGCTAGGGATCTGAATTCCCTTCGCCCCTTCCACCTTCAATCCTGCCTCCGCACGGGCTGCAGCCCCGCCGCCCCACCATGCAAGTGTAGCCACCTCGGGTCCTATGACCTCCGCTGCTTTTTTGGACTGTATAAGTCTTGGGCCTGAATCTGGTGTAAATTACATCTACCAGATTTTACAGGAATCAGTCCCAAAGTGAGGAATTGAACGAATTATTCAACTAATGAGATGCTAAAGATTAGTTTTTCTACCTGTGGTCTGTGTGAGGACCGGGAAGTAGGTAAAGTTTAGTGAGTACGTACGTACTATGTGTAAGGAGGACATTTTGCTGTGGGTTCTAATGCAAAGCTTCTCATTTTACCCTTTTGAAAAAAAATTGAAAAGGGTATTTTATTTTACCCTTTCTACTCTTTAAAAAATTCCAGAGCCCATTCTTTGTCCACCAGCCCAGGGCGTCTGACTGCACAGTGGTGGTGAGACGATTCCCGTTCACTGAAATTGCTGCCACGTCAACTTACGTAGGTCTCATCACAACATAGAGCACGCAATATTAATCTTTATTTTGTCTGTAAAGTGATAAATGTAAGTAATGGATCCCAATGCCTGGTCCCTAATTGTTAGCTACCATCCCGGGTCAGCTCTCCTCACTGTTTTTACAAATAGTGTCAATAAAAGTAACACCATAACTGAGAGGGAAACGGCGTCACCATGCCATTTCCCGAGCTGTTTACTTTGTAAGACGGAGATCCTTAACAGGGAGATAGATGGATTCTCGCATGATCTGATATCAGAGTTTCTCTGTGTAAGGAACTAGCTTTTTGTTGATAAAATATTCAGCATGCGCCCTGGGGTAGGAGAAGAGAACCCAGGGGCTTGGGTGTCAACGGAACTCTGAGAGTGCAAAGAGGACGGGCTGAATTACTCTACATGGAATGTGACAGAAGTCACTGGCCGACACTGGCACGACCCCTACATTGGCCAGTGCCCAGTGCATTCACTCGCCTGATCATCAGATAGCCTGTGTGTTGGGTGGACTTGTAACCAACCCACTTTTCCAGGTTGGAAGGCCAGCCACAGAGAGGGTAAATAACTTTCCCACTCACACAGGGCTGGAGGCGGAAGGGTTAGGCATGAGGACCAGATGCTCCGTTTCACAGACTGTTATCTTAACTCCTTGACTTTTTTTCCCTCCAGGGGAGAAAAAAAAAAGATAAAGGTAGGAGTAGGGATGGACCTGGAATCTCTACCAGGAAAGTAATTGAAGTTCTGAGTCAGATGAAAGTCACTAAGAAACACCTGATGGTTGGATGGATTTAAGTGTGAAAAGTGAAATAGAAATCAATGGCTAACATAAAATTGGGCATTCTTCTCTTTGGCACATGATAATAGACTCAAAACATAGAATTCAAACCTCAGTATCTACCATTTTTGCTTCTTTTAAAGAGCGTAAGGTTTATTGGTGAGGAAGGTAACTAAGAAGAGGCTGAATTTCCTCATAGTAATTTACATCACAGATGTAAACAGCTGTTTCCTCAATGCCGTAAAAAACTTCTAAAACACTCTGAAATTAATAAAACACATGGCAAGATTTTTAAAAAATCAAGTTTCAGGCATTCTGAGTGAAGAGAAAACTATGTGAAGCAAATGAAAACACTTTTTCAGGATCGTCTTTTTCTTCCTGGTAATAGATTGTTAGTTGAAATAATTGTCTCATGTGAAACACAAGCATGTTTTAGGAAATGGTTGTAATCGGTTCTCTCTGAGACAGATTAGGACACCATCTACAAGGAATAAGAAAAATATAGAGAAAAAAGGGGGGAAAGATTCAATAGCATGACACTCCTACGAGAGGAAACACCAACATCCTTGGCGGCGGCAGGAAATGAGCAAGACAGAAACCCATTCCTTAAGACTCTGTTCAACACTCTCCACCATACACCCTCCACTTCTCAAGGATGAATTTCTGTTGGCAAGGAACCTCCTCCTGCTTACGTGAAGAGCTGCAGAGGCAAAGGCCGTCAATTATTCTTTCCTGAAAATTTGGTAAGGACAGCACTAATTATACACTGTGGGGGAAACAGGGCATTTCCCTGGGCAGCGAGAGAGGCTCCGACCTGCCACCAACACTCGTAAGCTTGGCTGAGAGAGGGCCTTCGATTAACAGCCGTGGGAGAGAGCGCAGGGCATGCAGTTTACTCTTTTCTAAATACAAAATCCCTAAAGTTAAGAGGAATCTCCATCAAGCTTCAGACTTATTCCTTATGCTAAGGAAAATATAGGTAAATTGTGCCCAAAGTAAAATTAGTAATTTCTGAATTCTTAAAATTTCAGTCTTCCAAATTCTTCGGGCTATTGAGATTGATGAAAGACAAGTTTTTGTTCTGCCATTAAGTCTGTAAATTAAATGACATTAGGACACTCAATCCATGTGGGGACTTTTCCAGTCTGACTTTCTGTATTTTAATAATTAGCTGATAATTTATGATTCATTACCTTGGGATCCCATATGCAAAATAAACACAACACATCAAAACCTTTACATAATTCTGTAAATA
>PVKM010023506.1:0-21118 GCA_004027735.1 Carollia perspicillata | reverse complement strand
TGTTCTAAAGTCTTCTAAAATTATGTTGTCTCTAAAGGTTAAACACCACCCCCACCATCATCTTCTTTAAGCTTCTAATCTATTTGGTTAAAACTTTCTAAAGATAATACGAAGGGAAATGGCAGCCTTGGAGAATGATCGCAAATTTCAAATTAAGTAGAATCTCGGGTTTTATTATATCTTCAACCAACAAAAGTTATTATGCTTAAGGTCATTACTTTTATTTTTAAATGATTAATTTAACTTTTAAGTAAATATGTGCTCAACAGTGATTCTGTAAGCCCTACGGTGCATTCATACTTTGAGAATCATGTTTGCAGAACATTAAAATAATTATTGCTATTAAGATTTGTCTTCAGTATAATTAGCACCAGATTTTAATAATTTTTTAAATCATGTAGTTTCCTTACTATAGCATTTCAGACATACTAAAAATATAAAAACTTTTCTTGTTTTTAATATAATCTTTATATACAATTGGTTTTGTATACAAAGAAAATTCCAATTTTGTGCCCCAGATTCCATTTTTTCCCTTTAAGCTGTAAGAACCCACTTGCCTCCTGTTAAAAAGCTATCAAAATAAAATGATAAAGTTTAGCAGGGCCTTGATCTCCAGTCTTTTCCAGTTTCTCTACAATCAAAGCAAGAAGGATAAGATGAAGAACTAAGTTCACCAGCTGGTGAGAGACACTAGTCTCCCTATATAATTACTGGTAGGATTTCTTGTCATTTGTTTATTTAGTCAATAGTGAATATTTTCTAAACACACTTATATTGAAAGAGTTATAGACGTGTGGCCAAACAAAAAAGACATAGTCCCTGCCTTCATGAGTTCACTGTTAGTAAAGGAGTTTTATACATGGGAACAGAAATGTGAGCATATCCTTGCAAATTATGATAAATTCTAAAAAAAAACAAAAACAGGTTTTCCAATCACATTCTGCCCACAAGCTAGTGATTTAATAAACATGACTAATCACAAAAAAGAAAGAAATACTTTCTTAAAGCAAATTTCAGTTTGGATATTGGCAAATAGATGAGAAGTAGCCGAGACTCTCCTGGTTAGAATTCAAGCACCACTGTGCTGATTCATTCTCGGTATTGTAACCTCGTCACGCCCTTGCTTTTCCTACCAGCCTTTATCTCAATGTTCTTGAATCTTTCATGGTTACTCTGTATAAGCGACTTATGAAGGGCAAGGCGAGGTGTGAGGGTTAGAGGAAGTCAGAATTTAATTTTTTTACCTTATGTGTGGAATAATAAAATGTTTACCATGGAAAACATTGCAAAACATCGAGATAAAGGTTGGGAAAAACAAAAGGCAGTTAAAATGCTAACAACGTAATGGTCAATCTTAGGCACTAGTCAGAAAGTAATATATACATATAGTCTGATTTCATTGGCTATGGAATACACACACACATATACGTACAGAGGTCTGTCCTGATAAATACAGCCATTATTAATATAATGAGAATGTTTTGCATGACACTGATGTAACCTAGCAGCCAAGGAGAGTGGACTGGAATGTGCATGAGTGAACAATGATGACTACACTGCACAAATCAGTGGAGGCCTTAGATGCCATTGAGTGAGCATGTGTACTGTGTGGCTGTCACATTCAAAATGACTGGGTGAGTAGAGCAATAAATCTGCATCTAATTTTGCATTAAGTTTGAACACTCCTCCACCAAATCTAGTCCAATGATTCATAAAGCTACAGCTATGGGCAACTGGTGATTGGCAGCTTTATCAGAACAACGTGCCTGCTCATGCATCATGACTCATGCAATTTTTTGGCAAATATCAAATCACCCAGGTGACTCAGCCTCCCTATAGCCCAGATTTGGCACCCTGAGACTTCTGGCTTTTTTCCAAAACTAAAATCACCTTTGGAAGGGAAGAGATTTCAGACCGCTGATGAAATTCAGGAATATATGATGGGGTAGCTTATGGAGATTCCAACAAATGATTTTGCAGAAGGTTTGGAATAGTGGATGAGATGCTGTGAGAACCGTGGGAGGTGCCAAGGTGCCTACTTTGAAGTGGACTTAGGGGTCATTGTCCTATGTACAATGTCTCTTGTACCTTGTATCTTCTTCAATAAATGTCTCTTTTTTTTCCATATTACATGGCTGGATACTTCCAGAGCAGGCTAAAATATGATATATTTCTTAGTCAAATGTTACAGTCCAGTTCCTTATACAAAAATACTGGTATACTGATACATTATTTCTACATGTTAGCTTTCTCAAGGTAAAATTGCTGGGTCATATTAGGTGCACTTATTATAATAATTATTTGTTCTAATTAACACTATAAGATTATACTGCTTTCCCAAACATCTAAACAGATTTTGATTTCTTCTCTAATTCAGTTTTGTGGTGGTTTAAACACATCATTTTTGCATGTATCTATAAATGTCTCAACTTTAGAGTTTCAGAACCATTGCATTTCTTTTATCATCTATCATTTAATCTGATCTTCTGTCCTTTTTTTTCTTATTATCTATCTTTTATTTATGAGGAAGGATAATCTTAACAGCTAAAGATTTTAACATTTTATCATATGTTACATTGTATTGTTATAGAGTTTTCCTATATTTAAGGAATGAAATACATTTGTTTCATGGCATATTGGATATCAGTTTTGTAGGAAGATATTCTCTATCTCTACAATTTGAAATTGACATTTCTTTCCATTTCGTCTTTTTTAGTCATTTTTTCCATTGAACTTTAAGAAAACACCCAGTCTAGCTAATTAGCAGTAAACTCTTGATGGACTGCTGCCATACTCACAGTTGCTGAATATACAGAAATGTTTAAAAAATAAATAATAAAAAAAACTGTGATCAAATACCTCACTCTTCCACCAAGTCCAAGTACACTGTAGTTCTGAGTTCCAACACTTTGGTTTCTTAAGAAAGACTTCAGACTAAAAGTGAGGCCAAGACTTAGAGTTAGATCTTCTTCCTCTGAGAGACACTTTATTTAGTCCATGAGGTTTCCTGGAACACTCCCCCCTCGGCCATCTTCACCTTGTTCCACAGCCTTTGTAGTGACGTTCCACAGCTCACTGGGAACACTGCATTTTCTGTCTGAAGCAAGTTTTAATTTCTTTCAAGAAAAATGGCATTTCCTCCCATCAGGAGAGAAAAGTACAGGACATATAAAACTTGAGTAACTGAGAGATAAAAGAACATAAAGGTAGCTTCATCTTTTAATATAGAGAATAATTCTGTCTAAAATTGAAAGAACAAGAACAATAAGCAAAACAGAAATTTTACAGTAATAAATGCAAGTAATAGATGAACTAAAAATGATAATATAATCATTACTAGAGAATTGCTACATTAGGAGGCATAAAGTGGAGATGTGGTATAACTGTTAATTTCCTTACCTATTGACCTCCTGCTTGAAAACATTGTGTCTAAAGTTGATAAGTCAAGAAAGATGAGTAAAAGCATGTTATTTAGAGGACTAGAGATAATGACAAGAAGAACTAAAAATAGAAATAGTTAAATTTAGGACTGATAGTAGTGCAGGGGAGAGCAGAAGACAGGGAGAGTATGGCCATATACTCTCTGTGAAATTTTATATTTCAATCATGTGCATGTACTACTTTAATAAAAATTAAATATATGCACAAAAAGGCAAAACAAACCCTATGACCAGTTTTAGCATCACCGACATTCTCTCCTCATAATAAAAACAATAACAAGGTTTGTCAATGACTATGAATTATTTTTGCCTTAAAAAACCTAAGTGTAGTTGAACATTGACTATAATTGAACACTTTATTGGAAATTTATGGAATAAAAAATTATTTCAAATCTCAGCAAGACAAGAAGCACTCAACCAAATTCCAAAGCATTGGACATTATAAAGCATAAATAATTTAGTTTCCTAACAAATTAATGGCAAATAAAAAGTGTTGGTGAGCCCTAGTTAGTGTGGCTCAGTTGGTTGGAGCATCATCTCATAACCTGAAAGGTCGTAAGTTCAATTCCTGGTCAGGGCACATAGCTACATTTCAGCTTGGGTTCCCAGTCCAGGTGCTTATAAGAAGCAACAGATCAATGTTTCTCTCCTTCACTGATGTTTCTCTCACTCTCTCTCTCCTTCCCTTTCCCTCTTTCTAAAATCAATAAGCATGTCCTCAGGTGAGGATAAAAATTAAAAAGTGTGGGGGAAGGAACTACTATAGCATAAAAGAAACTTAAGAAACAAAATACAAACCAATATATGAAGCACAATTAATCCCTGATGTAAACAAACTAACTATAAAAATGCATATTTGAGAAACAAGAAAACTTTAATACAGACAGGGTATCAGATGACATTGAGGAATTATGATTAATTAGAATAGGTGTGGTAATGGCACAATGAATTTGTTAAGATATTTTTATAGTTAGAGATGAAGATGAAAGTATTTATAGGTGAAATGACATGGTACCTTAGATTTGCTTTAAAATTATCCCAGCAAAATAAAATGTTGGGGTAGTAGTAATAAATAAAAAATGATGAAAATAAATGATGGTTACTGATACCAGGTGATAGGTATATTGGATTTCTCTATAGAGCACTATGTTCTCTTTTTGTGTGTATATTTAGACACTTCCACAATTAAAAGTTATTTAAATTATAAGTGAAGGACTCATATATACTGCATTATTTTCTTTTGTAATCTATGATTGTGAAAAAAAGTAAAAAACATATGTAGATAAGCAAAATTAAAATTGAAATCACAGAATGTCATTGTGATATATATCATAATTTGTGTGTCTAATAAACTGGTGATATCCACTGAAAGAAATCTGATTTAGCCTGAAAGATAGGAACTGAGAGCAAGACCAGAACACTGAGCTGATTTTAGCGTCACTTTGTAAAAACATGGAAAACAGTCTGGACCCAGCTAGTGTGGATTTGCCTTGGACCTGTCGTTTGGGAGTCCATCTCATCTCTCTGAAGTTAGTGGGGCAATTAACTTCAAACAGTTTAGATGGAATAACTAGTCAGTTAACAGGTCCATGCTGCTTATATAATAGTTGTTAGTATATACATATGTAATGACATATGTGATGTATAATATCCCAGCTACACAGTACAGTCTAAAAGTGGGAATCAGCTATTGCACTCATCACAGAACTGAAATACCATATGAGCATGTACAACAAACCTCCACCTCCATGCATCTTGCTTAGACTATTGGCTTAGACATTCAAGATTATAATTCATAAGCCAAAGAGTGGTATACACTCTAGAAAGAATGCCCAGTAAATTAATAGTCTATGATTGGGGGAATTAAAAGAGCTTTTGTTTCATGAAATATACTAAAACTTGGGACCTCACTAATAAAATTCTACCTATTGTGGTGATAAAGTAGAACATGCAAGCAAGAGTTAAAGGCCAAATTCAAACAGAAATTTTTGGCCATGTTAACATCAAAAATTCTTCCCCACTCACTTCCTTCAGCTTAAAACTTTAATCATATTGTAGCTGGGTTCTGCAAAGTTTGAAGCAGGGTCCTTTGGCTTTTCAAGTGGAAAAAGTCCATCTTCCAAGGGCTAATTTCCCAAAGGTATTATCCTTGTTGAATAAACAAATCTTTAACTGATGGAAATGTAGGCAGCTGTGGAGTTCATATTCCACAACTTTCTTTCTTACAATATACTCTGTTGGCAGATGAAAGGTGGGAGGAGAAAGGGAAAAACAGTGGGCCCTCTTCTCTCTCCTCTTAGTCCTTGTTTTCTTCATATCAGTTTTTTTAGGCCACTTTACAATATGACTTGTACTATGCAGCACTTGGATCCTACCTTGTACATATTCTATATTTTCAAATGAATGTCACATTTTTTAATTATGTAATAAGGTATTTGATAGCATGATTTTCCCTACATGAACTAGAAAAAATAACTGAGATTTCAACATCTCTGATTTATTAGTTATAAAGAAAGAGCCCAGAGAAAATTACAATAATACCATAATGAATTTTATTTTTATAATTCTGACTCTGGAAATTTTATTATTTGTTTTTGGTTTTGCTCTGACATATCATATAAACCTAAGGAACCTCATTAATTGAGCAGCAAAACACATATATATATGAGTAGAAGCACAATTTTTGCTAATATTACTTTAAATAATACTCATAGTAAAACTAAAAATTTTAAGCTAAATATTTTAATAATTTTAAAATTTGTCTTTGATTTTAGTATGAGGGGAAGAAGTAAAATTTTGTATTTATGGTTGAATTTAACAAATTTTACATGTAACCCAGAAAAACTAACTAAACATAACTGGTATTTTATCTGCCTATACCTCGATAATCAAGACAGTTATTTTTTCTTAAAAATAGACAAAATGAAATTCATTATGGAAACAACAGTTTGCACAATTACTTGTAATGAAATAAAACAAAGGGTAGGGTGGCATGTATGTGTAACTGTTCAGAGGCCCAAATCAATGCTACCCATCCCTGGGACACTAATAACTTGATGAGTCACCTCTACAAGAATTCCAAAATGGAAGAGGGGAGATGTAGCAATGGGGCAGGATAGAGGGAGTAAAGAGCGGATCAGTGGTATGAGACTGTAGGAGAGGCCAGCAGGGTTCATGGGAGTTTTCCAGTGGAGATATAAGAAAATTGAGTCAAACATGTGACTTGATCTACTGAGTCAACAAACATTTGAATGCTTACAATATGCCAGAGCATGTTCAAGGCATCATTATGACATTGATTTCAAATAATTGAAATACTACCTTCAAAGACATAGATCACAGTAGACCTTGCCAAGATATTTTATGATTGAAGCAGATTAAGAAATGTGTGCGCCAAGAGATGCAGAGCAAATGGCAAGAGCTGACATAAGCAAATGAGTAGAAGTATTATCTGCCAGGTTCAACCATCACAACTAAAATGCATCATCAGTTGAGGGATACCAAAGGACTCATGATTCCCTTGTTCCTGTTTTCTATTTTGATGGAGAAGTATGTTTCTACCCTGTTGTGCTTTTAATTTGCTTTCTCTAATTGCTACTGAAGATACAACCTCACACCTGTAAGAATGGTTATTATCAACAAGACAAGCAATAGCAAGTGTTGGAAACATTATGAAAAAGAAAAGGAACCTTCACACACTGCTGGGAAATATGTAAATTGGCATAGCCGCTATGGAAGACAGTATGGCAGCTCCTCAGAAATTTGAAAAACATTTACCATATGATCCAGCAAAACTTCTGAGTGTCTACCTGAAATTTTGAAAACATTCATAAAGATATATTCATCCCTATATTCATTGTAGCATTATTCATGGAGATCAAGGCACAGAAACAACCAAAGTGCCCTCTGATAGATGACTGGGTAGAGATGTGGTACATGGGCACAATGGAATACGACTCAGCCATCAGAAAAAATGAAACACTGCCATTTGCAACAACATAGATGGATTTTGAAAATATCGTGCTAAGCAAAATAAGTCAGACAGAAAAGTTAAGAACCATATCATTTCATTCATAGGTGAGATATAAAACTGAAAGCAACCAACAAACAAATAAGACAAACGGACAAATGAAAGCTCATAGGCTCACACAACAGTGTGGTGGGTACCAGGGGGCAAAGGGGAGGCAAAGGGAAGGTGGGACACAGTAAAGGGGGTCAACTACGTGATGACAGAAGGTGATTTGACTTTGGGTGGTAAACACTCAATGCCGATACAGACATAATTTTCTTAACCAAAATTCACCCAAATTCAATATAATGTTAAAAAATGGTTTTTTAGCAACTTGTATATTAGAACAATTCAAAGAGTCAGTTTTAAGTATCATTATTTTGTCTAGTAGCATACGTGGAACACATGTGGTACCCTGCCTGACATACACCCTCCTGATGTTCTTCATATTTGAACTTGCAATTTGGACAAAGATTTGTAACAACAAAAACCCTGAATGTAATGGTGACCAAAGTTTTATTTGCTTGACAAAATTAATGGTATTATTGTGCAAGATCTAAGAAAAAAACTTAGGAACATACAATATGTCAAGCCTTTAGGGTCATCTATACCTGGACAGTGTCAGCAACTCTCTTTTGACCCAGCTCTATTGCAAAAACTGCTGTGGTGTCCTCTTTCCTTATCTGAGTTAAGTATCACATTTATCCTCTGGCCTTGTCCTCAGTGAGAGGAGCTAAAGACCCGGTGTCCTGCTTCTGTCAGCTGCTTGCTGCTCTCTGTTCACTAAAATAACAAGACTCAGATAAAACCTTAATCTGATTTACTCCCATCCATCAGAGGGGAAACTTCTTAGGGAGATGCCAGGTGCCTTGTATGAATTTAGGAATGGCAACCCAGTTGAATAAAAAAATAACTAAATGATTATTGTTACAAATATCTGAAATATATTTTCTAACATATTAAACAAAACAGAAGTTCAATAAATATTGTTGAGTCAGCAAACGAATGGATAATAAAGCAAATCAATTGGCCTTTATGCTTAACAAACTATAAAGTTGAATTATAATCATCTCATCTATTTACTTTTACTGTATAGTATTTTTCATGATTTTGATGTCACTTCTATTTTCTAACTTATGAAATACTATATCTCAATTTAAAACATATTTTTAAATTACATTTTAAATGTTTTATTTATATTTACATATATTTTATTTAATTTATAAAATGATCATTTTAAATATATATGTATATATTTTTAATTGCAAGTGGCCAATTTGTAGCCTGGGGTCTTTTATCCTCAATAAAAGCTATTGGACCCAGAACATAACAAATCCAAGGCCACTTTAATATATTTGGTCAATGATAACTGACCTAAAATGTCCTAAATTAGGTCATAGCACAAGAGACCTTACCAGTTAAACAAGTCATTAAGCTGTTTAAAGTTCTACTGTTTTTGGATTTTTCTAGATAATTAAAAGAATTTTTTTAAAGGAAGAAACTCTTTTTACATCTTCATGCAGACATGACACTTAGACCTTTATAGTTCATAATTTCCACAAAAGGCAAATGGCTATTACCAGTTACCCAGAGCTATCATAGGTTATAAAGCAATTAAGACCTTTTCAAGAGTTCACAATGACTATTTTTTCTTAAAGTTCTATGGCAATCAACAAATGACATTCAGCTGTGTAAGTCATTATAATGGTTTGATTGGATCACATTTATCATTTGGACAAAAAACTCCGAGGGCACATTTTTCATAATCTGTCTGTACAAGTGACTGCTGTGCATGCATTACTTAACAGACTGTTCTCAATTCCCAGGTACAAGGGCAAAACGGGAGTCTTGAAATCTTAGCTCTACGTCTATTACCTTGAATTGGTGCATTAAACACGATGCCATATCCTCGGTATTTTACTGGAACTCATTCTGTTGCCTTAGGGTCTTCATGCCTACATATTTTTATGTATGAGAAGATATATACAGCTATGACCAGAAGGAAGCATTTTGAAAGCAGTCTGTAATCACAGTTAAGTCTTTTAAATGATATAGAAGACAAGTGTAATGTGCAAATCTGCGTACTGGCTGGAGTGATAGTTGCAGATAAAGTCAAGTTCTGGTTATCAAGAAAGGACAGAATGAAGCTCAGAGCTGCAGAAAAGAGAACGGGAATGTGCTGCTGAAGGCTCTGAGGCAAATGCTGAGTCTGGAATGACAGCTTCCATTTTCACTTACTGCTTTCAAAAGATTGATGACAAGTGGTAGACAAAGAAAAAACAGAAGAGTCCCGATCCTACACATACACAGCTCATCTCAGCAGTTTCCTTGGGAACAAAGTTATTGTTTTTACATCTAATACCCAGATTTATTTACAAAGAGTAATTAAGAATCTGGCCAAAATTTCATCTACCCATGGGAATTGCAAGCATGAAATAATGAAAGCTAAAAAATGCATCTAAGTACAGAGGTCTGAAGTTTAAACTAGTCTTGTAGAATATTCCATATATAATTGATCTCATGCATACAGCGAACTTCATGAGATGTGAAATAGTATGCAGTGACATTTTATTTTTATTAAACTTAAGTAACCACACCTTTTGGGGATGTTATCCATGAGTTATTTACGTGTTGAAACCATTCCTCTTCGGTAGCAGGAATGTATAGGTCAATAATTCAGTCAAAAAATTAACTCCCTCCTGTCATTTCTGAAATGCAGTAGAGACTATTGATTGACAGAGTGAGATAGTTACAGTTTGCTGACCTTTGTAATTTTTTTACATCCTGGTGTATCCTCTCTTTTTTTCAGTAAGCATGTCAGTTGTCATTATCGTCATCATCCTCATCCTCATCCTCATCATGCCATATCTACCACACATCAGCCGAGTAAAACTTCCGGTTGTCCTTCCCCCAGCAGTGAATTCTCCAGAATGCCCTCACTTTCAGGCAGGTCTTATGCTCTGTCCAGATGCCACTGAGATGTGCTTTTTGGTTTTGATAAAAGATGTGGTTCCAAGCCTTGCAGTGAATGAAGTCTTTAAGTTCCCCTCCCTTTGATTTTTCTCCCTGTTCTTCTACATCTCAATGCTGAAAAGAATCTATAATTTTAATGTTTTCAGTTTTAGAAGTATTTTCATTTACCTCTATTTAAAGAAATCTGATTGCTACTTAAAAAATTGCTTTCTTTACATTATGAATGGGATACAACCTACCATGATACATTACATGTAAAGGTATGGAAAGTACAAAATTATTCAGAAAGCTTCCCCCCCGTATCTCTCCCCAATCCTAATATTTGGGTGTGTTCTTTCAGAACTTTATCCATGTTTAAACCAGGATACCTATGTGCACTGAAACACACACATAGAGATACATGAATTTAATATAACAAAAATGGATGAAGTTATCTCCATGGCTTTGTATTTATTTAAACATTTAACACAATAATATAATGTGTACATGCACACGGGCAAATAGTTTAAACCAAATATAAGGCAAATCCTCATTTGCCCCAAGGAAGGATCCAATGATTTTGGAAGGCGGCGAGCTTTAACATTCGAACTTAGAAATGTAGATAAAATATTCAATGTCTGCCTATAATACTGAATTAACTTTGGGATAATACAAGCTGAGAAATTATAGGCATATCTTGGACATATTTGGGCTTTGGTTCCAGATCACCACAATAAAGTCAGTATCACAATAAAGTGAGTCATAATCTTTTCGATAGTGGAATGTCTTGACCTCAGTTTGTAAAAAAATGCATCATCTGTGAAACACAATGAAGTGAAGTACAACAAGGTATGCCTATACATACAATGCCACTTTCTTCCCACTCTCCACTTCCATGAAAACATTTATTAAAACTCCTCAGACACGTGGTGGATAGTACCTTTGTGATACTTAGAGCCGGTTTTGGGGTCTTCTAATATATTTTTCCAAAGTCCTTCATCTTCAACTCCATCTAGTTGGGAAGCCAGTACTGCAAACCCATTTATAGCCATAAGAGCCTATTACAAAATACTACAATGACTTGTATTATGATGATTACGTTCCTTCACCGAATAGGTCAGTGGTTATCAAAGAGTGATTCCGTTCTAGCAACATCATTATCACCTGAAACTAATGATAAACATGAAAAATGTCAGAGCCTACACCTTACCTATGAATCTGAAAATTTGGGGGCCAATAATCTGCATTTTTAACAAGCCTTCCAGGTATTTCTGATTCACATTGAAATTTGAGAACCACTAGAGTAAATACTTATTTCTATTGTCTATAACACTCACTTGCATTGCCTTTTTAAATTAATATTTAAAAATTGTTTACAAGCGGTTCCCAACACTTCTATTTGTGAAGGACTATACACAGGAATAAATAACCAAATTTCACTAAACTTATTATTGATTCACTTCACTAAAACTTTTTATTGATTACCTCAGGTGATCTTCACAAGAAAGCACAAACGGCATTGATTGAAATTGTGTCAAGCACTTATACCTTCCCTCAACAGTGTTTCTATAGTTTAAACAGGACATTTGAGAGAGAATCCTATAACATGAGAGATTTTAACAGGTCTCCAATACAAATTTTTGGGGTTTTTTCAAGGGATAATTGGGTGAAAAAAGCCTTTTCTTTTATTAAGCATATATACTTCTTCACAGATTTGCCTCATCAGATTTGCCTGCTGTATTTATGTGCATGGATTGAAACTAATTTCTGGGCACAGCACCTTATTAGCATTTTATTAGCACCACACAAAGTGCCTGTGACCAATGAAGAATACTAAATTTACTTGTTTATATCATCTAAAATGGGATGGACACTACCTTGACTAGTTTCTACATTTTTACCCTAAATCCAATTAATACAGTGTTTTATGCAGTAGGTTTTTGTCTATAATTGTTTTGTTCCTTCCTTCACACAATTCTTGAGCCAATCATTGAATATTATTCAAATATACAGAAATAACTAAAATCTGTTTAACTACTTCACTATGCTTTTATATAATGTAAATAATTTCTCATATGCTAGAAAAAGAGTTGCTATACAGAAGAATATAAAATAAGTAACATCTCTCTTACCCTTCACCCTGAGTTCTAATTCCCTGATTTTTGGTCTTTTGGAACTGCCATTACAGTTCTAAGTAATATAATTAAACTCCCTTTTCACAGTTCATCACATTAAATAGTGTCTATTGATAGCTTTTATTAAAGATGAATATTTATATTATATTTTATCATTCCTGCCACTTTTTCATTTTGTTTCATTATATTATTACATGTAGTTCTTCTAATGATTTTCCTTTTAAGTTTAAATAGTATCCAAATGCCTAAATTCTTGATTTACCATTGTGAGGCATTAGTTATTTATTCCCCACTATTTTTGATAATAGTAAGTACTGTAACTGAAACTTAAATAAAATAATTATAATCCCTTCCCCTTAAAAGAAAAATAGCTATGCATCTAGTTTTAATAAATTGTCTTTTATTTTTTCTGATTTTCTTTATTTTTCTTAGATATGTTCAGCTGCCTTTATTTATTGTATCCTGTTGCATTTTTTTTGTGTGTTCATTTAGGTGTGTTTGTAATTTTTCTGGAGTACTCCCTGAGAATATTGTACACATAGAGGACATAGATGATAAATGTTCCAAGCACTATTGTGTCCTAATGTTTTATTTTGCTTTTATATTTTATTGATTACAGAGTTGGATATAAAATTCTGAGTTTAATATCTTCAAAAGTTTGAAGAAAACCCCTGGCTGGTGTGGCTCAGTGGATTGAGCACTGGCCTGAGAACTAACGAGTCTCCAGTTTGATTCCCAATCAGGGCACATGCCTGGGCTGCCGTCCAGGTCCCCAGTGTGGGGCACATGAGAGGCAACCTCACGTTGATGTTTCTCTCCCTCTCTTTCTCTTTCCCTTCCCCTCTATCTAAAAGTAAATAAATGAAATCTTTATTTCATGAAATCTTTATTTTATTTCAATGAAAAAAAAAATTGAAGAAAAAATTTCCATGTCCTTCTGATATCCATTGATGCCAAAGTAATTCTCATTCCTTGGTAGTGACCTGCTTTTTTATGTTTTTCCTCTTCAAAAGGCTTTAGAGTTTTCTTAGTCCTATAAGTCTTAAATTTTAGCAGATTATATCTAAATATACTTTGGAGATTTGTTTCCATTCTATTTTTCTTTTTATTAAACACACTTGGAATTTTGTGGATTCTTTCCATTTACAGACTATTTGTTTCTTCAGACCTAGGTGAGTGTTCTGTTGTTCTTTTTTTTTTTTTTTTTTAAATTTAATGGTCCAGTACTTCATCCATGTATTTTAGTTTTTCTCATACTTTAAAAAAAAATCTTTTTATCATTTAGCTCTATATTCTCAGTTTTTTCAAATAATGAGCTTGGTAACCTCACAAGTCTATTTTATTTCTCAGTAATCCACTCAACCATTTTATTTAAATAAATATATTTTTAATTTCTGTCTTGTTGTCTGTTTTTTTTTTTTTTCCTTTAAAGCTTATTCTTGACTTTTGGGTACAAATTCTCCTGTGATTAAAAATTAGATTTTTTTATATGTATTTCTTATTTAACTGAAATGTCTCTGGTTTTGACAGGTTTTTTAGTCTTTATGTGAATACTGTGGTACGCTGCCCAGCTTCCCATCAAGAAAGAGCCGACTACCCAAACCGTGCGTGCAGTCAGCAGGCAGCCCGTCAGCTGCCAGCCCTACCCACTCCAGAGGGACCCATTCCACACACTTGTTTCCCTTCCCAGTTTCCCACATCTCATGTGTGTTTGAGGTGTCCTAACCTAAGACGATTCTGAAGGGCCACTCCCGTTCCAGTGCTCCCTTTATAAGTGGCTGAGGATCTCATTAGGTTTACATCACAGCGAACACCTCCTTACACCACTTATTCGCCCCTCTCCTCCCCAGGCATAAATCTAAGTGACACTCCTTAATGATATGGTCCCTGTTACCCCCGTGTCAAAGTCTAGAAATTTTACAAGCATGTGGAAACTCCTGAATGACAAGTCTGTCAAAGAAAATATCAAAAGGGAAATTTTAAAATATTTTAACAAATAAAAATGGAAACACAACACAAAAAATGATGGAATGCTACAAATACAGTTCTTAGAACAGGGGATGTCGAACTCATTTTTACTGGGGGCCACATCAGCCACTCAGTTGCCTTCGGGGCCAAATGTAATTTTAGGACTGTATAAATGTAACTACTCCTCACCAGGGGCAAGGAGCTCAGTGCTGCCACCAGGTAGGAACAAGGTGCTGGGCCGGATTCGGCCCAAGAGCCTTATGTTTGTCATTTGTGTCTTAGAGGAAAGTTTATAGAAATAAATGCATATAAAAAAGAAAAGAGAAATACACAAGCTAACTTTATTCCTTATGGAATGAGAAAAAGAAAAACCAACTGTACCTAAATTTAGTAGAAGGGTGGATATAACAAAGACCACAACAATAATAAAATAGAGACAATTTTTTTTAAAAAAGAACAATAAAACTAAGAGCTGTTTTTTTAAAGATAAACAAAATTAAAATATTTAGCTAGACTAATTAAGAAAAAAGAGAAAAAATTCAAATAAACAACATAAAAAATGAAAGAAATGACCTTATAACTGATACCACAGAAATACATAAAATCACCAGAAACTACCATGAACAGTAATGTGTTAAAAGTTGAATAACCAGAAGAAATGGATAATTTCCTAGCAAACAACCTGAAAAGACTAAATCAGGGAAAAAATAGAAAATCTGAACAGATCAATAACAAATAAGGAAATTGAGTCAGCAGTTAAAAACCTCTGAACACAGAAAACTCAGGACAAGAGGGTTTTATTTAATTCTATCAAATATTAAAAGAAGAACTAATACAAATCCCTCTCAAATGCTTCTAAAAATTAAAGAGTAGGAAAGACTTCCAGACTAATTTTATGAGGCCGTATAATCCAGATACCAAAGTCAAAGACACTACAAGAAAAGAAAAATATAGACAACAACCCCTGATGAATATAGATGTAAAATTCTCAACAAAATACCACTAGACAAATTTCAACACAGTGAAAGGATAAAATACATAACCGTGTGGGTTTTATCCCTGGGATGTAAGTATGGCTTAACATATATAATTCAATAATGTGATACACCATATTAATAGAAAGAAATACATAAATAATATGATTATCTCAGTAGATGCAGAAAAGTCATTTGATAAAATATAATATTATTTCATGATGAAATCCCACAATCAATTGGGTATAGAAAAAACATATCTCAACATAATAAAAAATGTATACTCCAAATCCACAGCTAACATCATACTCAATGGTAAAAGTTTGAAAGCCTTTCCTCTAAAACCAAGAACAAAAAAAGGGTGCCCACTCTCACCACTTGTATTCCACATAGTACTGGAAATTCTAGCTAGAGGAATCAGGCAAGGTAAAAAAATAAAAGGTGTACAAATCAAAGGGAACGAGTAAAATTGTCATTATTTACAGATGATATGATCTCACATACAGAAAATCCTAAAGACTCAACCCAAAACTGTTAGAATTAATAGATGAATTTGGTAATGTTGGAGGAATATAATCACCATAGAGAAATTAGTTATGTTTCTATACCTTAACAATGAAACGCCTAAAAAAGAAATAAAGAAGACTATCTGATTCACAATAGTATCAAAAATAATAATGTACTTAGGAATAAATTTAACTAAGGAACTAAAAGATCTGTACAATAAAAACTATAGCTCTGATAAAAGAAATCAAAGAAGACAAATGCAAATGGAAAGTGTCCTGCATTAATGAACCAAAAGGATTAATATTATTAAAATGCCTATACTATCCAATACTATCTATAGATTCAGTGTCATCCCTATCAAAATTCCAATGACACCTTTCTTGGAAATGTAAACAACAGTCCTAAAATTTGTATGGCACCACAAAATACCCTGAATAGCCAATGCAGTCCTGAGAAAGAAGAACAAGGCTAGAGGCATCACACTTCCTGGTTGCAAACTGTACTGCAAAGCTCCAGTAATTAAAGCAGTGTCTGTACCAGTATAAAAACAGACAAGCAAACAAACACATAGAGCAATGGGATAGAATCGAGAGTCCAGAAATAACCTCCCACATATACAATGCACTAAAATTCACAAGAGAGCCAAGAGTACCCAGTAGGGAAAGGATAGTCTCTTCAGAAAATGGTGCTGGAAAACTGGTTAACCACAGGCATAAAAATAAAATCAAACTCATCTCTTATACACACTCATAAAAATCAATTTGAAATGGATTATAAGACCTGATACCAAAAAAACTGCTGTAACAAGCTCTTTAACATTGTTATTGGCAATGATATTTTGGATATGTCACCAAAAGCACAATACAGCCATAGCAAAAATCGACAAGAACTACATCAAACTAAAAAGCTTCTGTACACAAAGAAAACAGCAAACAAAATAAAAAGGCAACCTAGGAAATGGGAATAGCATATTTGCAAACCATATATTGAATAAGAGGGTTAATATCCAAAATATATAAGAATTCATACAACTCAATAACAGAAAAAACAAACAGTCCAATTAAAAAATTGACAATGACCTGCATAAATATTTTCCAAAGAAGACATACGAATGCTTGACAGGTATATGAAAAGATGTTTACCATCAATAATCATCAAGAAAATGCAAATCAAACCCACAATGAGAGATCACCTCATACCTGTTAGAATAGCCATCAAAAGCAGAAGGAAGAGCAGGAGGAGGAGGAGAAGGAGAAGAAGGAAGAAGAAGAAGAAGAAAAGAAGAAGAAGAAGAAGAAGAAGAAGAAGGAGGAGGAGGAGGAGGAGGAGGAGGAGGAGGAGGAGGAGAGATAACAAGTATTGTCGAGGTTGTGGACAAAAGAACCCTTGTGCAATGTTGGTGGGACTTGGGTTCAGCCACTATGGGAAACAGTAAGAAGTTTCCTCAAAAAATTAAAAATAAAACTACTAGATGATCCAGCTGCCCACTTCTACCCAAAGGAAATCAAAAACAGATACTGAAAAGATACCTGCAATACCATGTTCATTACAGCATTATACACAATAGCCCAGATATGGAAAAAACCTAAGTGTCCATCAATGGATGAATGGATAAAGATAATGTGGTAAATATATATAGTGGAAGATGCATATTAGTTCACAATGAGAGAGAATGGAATCCTGCCATTTGTGACAACATGGATGGACCTTGAGGGTGTTAAGCTAAGTTAGATGTCAGAGAGAGAAAGATGAATACTGTATGATGTCACTCATATGTGGAATCTAAAAAAAATTAACTTGTATAAACAGATAGCAGAATGATGATTACCAAAGGCTTAGAGGAGAGAAGTCTGGGGAGATCTTATTTAAGGGTATAAACATTCAACTGGTAGATAAACAAGTTCTGGAGATCTAATGTACATCACAGTGACTATAACCAACAATACTGTCAGAAACTTCAAATTGCTAAGAGGATAGTTCTTAATTGTTCTTACCACAAAAAAAAAAAGATAAATTATGTGACATGATGGAGTTGCTAGCTAATGCTATGGTGATAATTATATTGCAATACATAAATTAATCAAATCAACACTTTGTATACCTTAAACTTAGAGTGTTAATGTCAATTATATCTCAATTTAAAAAATAAATTTGTCACCTCTGTTTCTTAAATAGAAAAAGAATTCAAAGAAGAGGTGAGATTTTATAGATGTCATTAAAATATACTTACTTTGTCTCTTCTATCCATTCTGAAAATCATTATCCAAACAACAGATCTCAATGCATATTGCGTACATTGTAGTAACTAAATGAAAGTAACAGTATCCACTTTTCCCCTTCTAAACTTTATGCCATCAAGAAATCTTCTGCATGAAGTGGTTTTGAAATAAGTGTTATTAACTGACAAAGCAAGAAATTTTCAATGTTTTCAACCATTGCCTCAGTTTTATTTTTAAAAATTAAAGTTTATTGAGCTCCTCTGAAATCCAAGCAGATTGGAAAGAATGCGAGAGTTGAGGACAAGCCAACCACTTGATCCAAAAAAATACCATATGCCTGAAAGAGACGTGAAATTCATCTCAACACTGTAATGACACAGTTAATCCTACTCACATGGAGGGGGAAATGTGAGATAAAATTACTGTAAACTTATTATCTTTCTTCCTTTCCTAAACTCAGGCTTTCTCCATTTTAAGTAGTGAGTAATGAAAAAGAATAAACTGAACCCTATGTTGTCTGAATCCCACCATCTGCTATTCAAAATTATTTTTTAAAAGGATATGTAGGGACAAAACAGTCAGAATCTCTTCTGCAAACATTCTTTAATTTTTTTAATAAAAATGTTTCTCTTAAATAGTAAGAATCTTGAAAGAAAATAAATCTTGAAAATCTAGTCATTCACTTGACCATGAGAACAAAGCATTGAGACATTTTTAATAAAAATGCCATCTCGGTTTTGGATTTGAACCTACTGCTTTTGAAACATAAAGTATTTAAAACTGTTATAGTAACCTTTTTTGTTCATTGTTTTGTTTTAACAGGATTAATTCCATATATGTATAGCTTTCTTGAAAAGCCTATCATAGAGTAGTGAAAATTTGGTACTTCTAGTCGTGAACACACACACATGTGACAACTTCACAGCTATACAGATAAAAGTTAAATTTTAACAATATTTATAGCACTTATCTCTTCTAAATGTAGCAGATTGGAGAGGGGCATTGCCATAATTATGCACCTGTATTTCCTATGTCTAGTTTAATTAGTTCTTCTTTTTTACATTGAAGTAAATCATAGTCATACATAACCAAGAGTGCGTGCATGCACGCGCACACACACACACACACAAATTTCGTTGGGATATATTTCTGTCCTCTAGTATCAAAGGTAGAATGTGAAATGGTTCAGCATGTGTGCTTAAGGTCAGACCTTCTAGGATGGGTCCGCAGCCTCACTATGAAGACCTTGTGATTTGGAGCAGGTTTCCTAATCTAAGTCCTAGTATCCTCATCCATATATATAACTGGAGATGCTGGTAATACCTATCCCATAGGCAGTTGTGCAGATTGAATTATTTGATGCACATTCAAGAACAGCTTCTGACACATAAGTGATTAATAAATGTTAGCTAGTAGTAGTAGACATAGTAGTACTGGCATTCTGAAAATTCACTTCAAACAAAATTATAAAATCACAAAGAGGAAGAATGACTTCAGAGGCCTTAAGGACCAACGTTTACCATGAGGACACCTGAGGGAAAATAATCCCACTCTCATTTAAGAGTTCTACATGACAGGGCCTGAGAGCCGAACGCCGGCCGCAGCAGCACCCTCACAACGCGGGTAACAGGCCCTCCTTCCCCCGCGGGGCTCTGGGCAGCGCGCCGCAGCGTCCACCGCAAAGACTCAAAGAGCCTGTTAAACAGAAACATTTGAGTAAACAAGAATGTCCATATGTTCATAAACCTGATTATTATCCTCAGTGTTTTCCTCACTGCCCATAAACCAAAACAAAGCTTTGATGAAAAAGGAACAATCAGAGAACTAGAAAGAACTTTAAAAATATGATTACTTAAGTAAATAAAAAACTCAGTGGATGACTGGAAAGAAGCCAAAGGTGAAAAATTGCTGAGAGATGTGTGAGTGGGTATAAGCTATTAAAAATTGGAAAAATTTAGCAGAAGTGATGATAATTTGGTTTAATGCTAAAGAATCTATTTCACTAAAACCTGAAAAGCCTAGAGGCCTAAGTAGTGAAAACAAAGTGAGGAAAGAACGCCCATAGCAATGGTAAGCCAGTTATTTCATCACACTGTAACCCTCTTTGCCCAGCCAAGGAGTTTCAGCGAAAGAGAGGACAGAGTCTCTGCATAATTTTTCTCCATCTTTCTAGGCTGACCGAACTTGAATACAGAGAATATTAAATGATAATGAGAAGCTAAAAGGTAATTTGAAGACTCTGCTCAACAAAAATATGTAATGAGCAATGAGCCAAACCTAGGCTGTCCCTTCAGTGGTCGTTTCGAGGAACAGAACCTGAGGGTTGACATGACAGCTTCCCTCTAATGAGGCGGCGGTTCAGACAGAAAGGCTGCAGGGATTCCAGGCCGAGGTACTCAGCTGCCAACCAGCAACAGAGGTGCCCACTACAGATGGCCCCTGAACACTTCAGCTCGTAAGAAAAGTACTTTCAGAATGCCTTAGCACTGTGTACTGAAAAAGAGTAAGAATGAGTGGTAGTGAAGATACTAGTCTGAGACTAGTTTCTTGTTTTTTTTTAACTTTTATTACTTTTGTATGTCCATATTTATCACCTTTGTGTAGCAACGTTTATTTTAATACTATCCATGAGATCAGGTTTCCACAATTTTTATTGAACTTATTGGGGTGATTGGGTTAATAAAATTATATGGGTTTCAGGTGTACAGTTCTACGATACCTCATCTGTACACTGTATGGTGTGTTCGCCATCCCAAGTCAAGTCTCCTTCCATCCCCGCTCGACCCTCTTCTACCTGCCCCCGCCCCATTTTCCCTCTTGTAATCACCATACTGTTGTCTGTGTCTATGAGTTTTCTGTTCTTAGTATGTTACCATCTTGCTGCATGTAAGCTCCTGTCTGCCTCCACCACAGA
>PVKM010023505.1:0-21129 GCA_004027735.1 Carollia perspicillata | reverse complement strand
TATGCTAAGTGAAATAGCCAGGTGGTGAAAGACAAATACAATATGATCTCACCTTTAACAGGAACCTAAACCACAAAACAAACAAGCAAGCAAAATATAACCAAAGACATTGAAATAGAAAACAGGAGGACAGTATCCAGAGGGGAGAGGGGAGGGAATTTCAGGGAAAAAGGGAGGGGATTATAGGAACAAGTATAAAGGACACATGGACAAAAACTAAGGGGGGCGGAAATGGGAGGGAGGTGGGGAGCACTGGGGGGTGGACTGGGATGGGAGTGAAAGACAGAAATCTGTACTTGAACAACAATAAAAGTAAAAATAAAAATAAACATTTGAGGGGAGAAATGTAGTTTCATGAGTGCAGATGTAGTTGTAGTTTGTTCTTGGTGATCCACAACTTATCTATCATAATTTGTGCTGTGAATGTTATTAACAGAACCTCTAATAAAATAAGACTAATATAATGAACAGAATAATAGAACATTAAAAACATTGACTTACTTACTGAGCCCTTCCATCTTTCTTGTGTCCAATAAATCTGAGGAAATAATCAAAGAATAATGAAGATTACAAGTTGTTGAATGATTGTCTGGCTGAATGAATGTCATTGAATTCACTAGGCAAAAAAATACCAAAATAGCCTTTCTATAAGAACAGTGCTGTAGAGTGGAAAGCACAAGAAAAGATTATGGCAAATACCCTTAACATCACCTCATTTGAAGAGATTAGAATAGAAGCGAGGTAAGCTGTGAAAGGTTATGATGTCAGCAGATCTTTTCTCACATAATTACTAAGCAGTAGTGTGTGTCTCACTCCAACAAGAGAGATGAGAACTTCTCTGAATCACAGAAGCAAGACCTAGAGGCACAGACAGGTGAGGGAAAACTAGGAATGCTCTCTTTTCTGCTCTACAGTCCAATGTCTGAAAGGGATAATATGCAGGAACACACAATGGGGGGGGAGCAAGCACCAAAGTTTTCTCAAAACTCACTGTCAATTATTTTATTGGGGGTTCTGGAATTCATAATCCAATTGGTTTTATTCCTTGCTTCAGAAGATGATGTAGGACTTTGCCTATCCAATCAGAGCACAGGGAGTGGTTCAGAGATAGGCTGAGGACTTCATTTGGACCAATGAGACTCAGGCCCAAAATTATTTTGTTGCTTAGGAAGGGAGACTATTTTATGGTGCATTTAAAGTTGAAAGAATTAGGTGTAATGATGATGGAGATTCTCTAAAAAAGAAGTATGTTGTGTGTAACATTCATAAATATAACTATATGTATGGTTACAAAGAAAACCAGAAGTAGAAATTACCAGAAGTAGAAATAGTAAAGACTGAATTCAATGACCATGATATAATAAAACTGGAAAAGAATGGGTGTAAACAAAACAAACATAAAAGCAATCTTTTGGAAATTTAAGAAGCATTATCTTAAATAACTCTAAAATCCAAAAAGAAACAAAAAATGACAATTGCAGTTATATGTAAAAACTAAAAATATAAGCCTTTTTATACCAACTTTATGGTAAAAGTATATTACATTAATAACAAGAAAAAAAGAAAATCTTGAAAATAGAAAGAGAAAATAATAAACTAATCTTAAAATATAAAAAGAAGGAATTAACAAAAAAATAACAGTTTTATAAATTAAAAAAGGATATATTAATACAGAAATTGATTAGTTTAAAATGTAAACACATAAAGTGCTAACTAGTTTAATCAAAGAAAGACAAATTCACAAAATATCATACTACCACTCACATATCAGATTGGCTCCCTATTGTAAAACTAATAATACATTGTATTGGAGAAGATTTAGAGTTACAAAAACCAATTTCCTCTATCACAAGCAGTGCATATAATAGGGGAAATTAATACGACTACTTTGGAAAACCTAGTCATTATCTACTGAAGCTGAACGTTCACAAGCCCTTTGATCCAGCAATTTCATGCTTATATTCTTTGAAAAATATGTGTATATGTAAACCAAAGGACATGTATAAGAATGTTTATAGCAATATTATTCGTAATAGCCCCACACTGAAAAATCCAAAGGTCTAGCAACAGTGATTTTATTTTTTAAAAAACTGTGATGGAATTATTACAATGGAATACTGTATGAAAATGAAAAAGAGCAAAGTACCACTACATACAATAATATGGATGAATCATTAGAGAGGCAGGAGCTACTCTATGACACATTCATTCACTTTACCAAGTAACACTCTGGGGGACAGAAAGAAAAGTGATCCAGGCTAATATCTCTACAAATAAATAAATCTGGCCTTAGGTTTTCCACAGCAACATCAATGCTGTCCAAAAATTACAATACTCCTAAAATAAAATGTGACCCCAGAATGATGTAATCTAGTGAAAACATCAAGTAGAAAGACTACAGATATTTAGTTTGGAACATACAAACACTCAGGGAATATTATTCCCATACTCAGGGAATATTATTCCCAGGCGCTCTTCACTTAAATGAATGGATATAAACAAGTATTTAATAGAAAAAATAAAAATTGCCAATACACCTAGACTTGTTAATGATCAGGTGTAAGAGAGAGAGAGAGGGACGGAGGGAAGGAGAGAGAAATACCACCTTTGCGCCACCAAATCAGCAAATTTTCTGAAATTTTATAATATCAAAGATTGGCAAGGATACAGGGAAATAGGCATTTCTACAACACTCTTGGGGATAATACAGACAATTGAAGTTTTGGAAAGCTGTCTATCAAAATTTAAATGTACATAACTCTTAAACAGCAATTCCAATTCCAGGAAGATGACCTAAAGAAGTATTTTTGTCCACAGTTATATGCATAAAGATATTACAGGAGCATTGGTTACAAGAGCAAATATTGGAAAGAATTTAAATGTCCTTAAATAGAAAAACAAATACATGACTTTTGTCTTTTGATATAATGGGGAACTGCATCAGAAAGGATCTGGTACCAATTAAGAGAAGTTCAACCTCTGGTTTCTTTTCAACAGAATCTCACAATCTTCACACTTGCTTCTTGCTTGTTTCCTGCCTTTCCTCCTTCTCCTCAACCCCTCTCCCACACAAATACACTCCAAAACACTTTGCATATGCTTCTTTTCGTCATGGTTGTGTTTTAGCTAACAGTTTGTCACCAGGCTTCAGTCTGAGTCACCTGGAAATTAGGACAAGTGAAAATGTCATTTTCATGAAAGAGATGGGTGAGCTCAAACCCTCCAAACATGCAGGAGAGAACTCTACATGAGATTATCTAGATAAACTTACCTTCACATCGCAAAACTTCACATTCTTGAAAGGAAACTGTCTGACATCTAGGTAGTGCTAATTGTTCAATTGTATTTAAACTCATGGTCACCTTTCTTTGTTGTAGATCTATCTGGAAATCCGAATTTCCATGTTCATACAATTTATTACAGGAATCAAAAACTTCAAATGGTAAACTTGGTTGTATTTCACATTTTAAAATGTTAGTCCCTTCAAAGTTAAAAAGGATTGTGGACTTATTTTCTTTATCATAACCCTGTGACATATATGCCACAATAACACGCTCATTACTATAAATCACTGTTATAGTAGGTCCTTGATTACGACATCTGCAAAGCAAAGCTGAAGTGTTGGATCCGTGGACAGTAGCCTTAAAGAGAAGGCTAAGCTGCTTTCCTCCCAAGCAATTTTGCAACATCTTTTCTTGCATCCACGTCAAACGAGTTGTCAATGCCATATTTCTCAACCTAGTGGAAAATCAAATATATTTTCTATAAATACTGAAAAACAGATAATATGTACTGTCACACAAAGCTTGTATTTATGCCTCTTATTTAGTCTACATTCCACATGAAATGTGTAAACACAGGGTAGACAGATAGCAAGAAAAACATTCTAAATTATTATTTTTTTAAGACTTTTAAGATTATTGTTTACAAGTGGCTACATAAAGTGGAAAGGAGCAGGTCTCTTACCTATTGTAGGATCTGTGCAAGGGCTGAAGCTGAGAGCAGTTGCTCTGGCTGGACAGGCGAGGCCTGCAGGAGTTGAGAGCCAGACTCCAGAGACTCAGAGAAAAGGAAACTGAAAGTCAGGGCGGCCCAGCCTACTTGGCAGTGTGCCAGCTTCCCTCTAAGAGGTAGCATAAAGTAATCCAGCTCATTTTAGATAATCAGTTCACATAAAAACAGTATCGGGTGAACTAAAGAATCAAAGTCAAATGGAAAAAAACAAAAATCTCACCATATTTTTAAGTGAATTTTTAAAGACTTTTAAGAAAATCCAATCAATTTTTTGTGTACAGACATACAAAAAAAGTACTGTCTTCTAACTCTAGAACAGGTCTCAAATCACCCACTTCTCTTGATCTCTGCTATTAATTTATTGTAAACCAACATATTCTTTTATGTAAACTGTGTAATCGCCTCCTCATTGGTTCCTCTGCTTTAATCTTTACACCATCTCCATTCAGTCCATTCTCCTTAGAAAGCCAGAATCAACTTTGTAAAATGTAAATGCAATCAAGTCAATCTCTAAGGAAAACCCCTTCTCTAACTTCACATTGTTGAGGGTCACAAACTTGTGTCTTGAAGGCTAAATACAACCTGCAGGTTTGTTTTGTAGGAGCAACACAATTTCTTTTCTTTTTTTTTAATTTTAAAGTTGAATGTTTTATATCATGGGCATCCACTCTTCAGTTACCATGTCTTCACAAATCCCCCATTCCTGGTTCTGACAAATTTATATTCCCTGCCTAGCCCAGAAAAGAATTCAAGTTTTTAGTCTATTAAAAAATCAACAGCAACTATAGAAAATGGTGGCCAAGTAGGTGGGAACCGAGTCCACTTGCTCTTAAACTCGACTCAGACTCTTAGCTCATCTCTGAAAAACAAGCGAACAGTCCATGGAATCTTAGCTAATATGAAGTTTGGAAGCCAAAGAGTATAGAGGATGCTTCCAAACGGGCGGTAAGGAGGTTTTATAGGCGGACAGAGAAAGTCCCCAGGCATGGCGCCGGCAGCCTAGCTGCCACAGTGCCTACAGCCACCAGACCAGCATCCATGGAAAGCCTGGTCAGAGATAGCAGCCTAGCAGGTCCCTCCCCTCCCAGGGCAGGGAATCCCCAGACCCAGCCTGGAGTGACTTGGATATGCAAAGTCATCCATCTGGGAGAACCAGGCTATACACACACACAGCTAGGGGCACACCCCGGCTGCTGGGGCTTCGGGAGAGTACCAGAGAGCGAGAGAGATACTGTCTGTAGCTGGAAATGCAGGCGGGTAAGGGCCACGGCTGGCCATGATGGAGGTAGACTCTTGACTTTTTGGAAAGGTGGAGCATGTGAAAAGCCGACCGTAGTTCTGCGCTGAAGTGGGAGAGCCCAGAGAGATTTTTTTTTAAAGGGGAGCTGTGGTGTGCTGGGCAGGGCACCTGCGCATGCAGCTGCCTACCCTGCCAACAAGAAGGGAGGTTTGTGGGCACAATTTGCTCCCACTCATTACAACTGGGCATAGTGATCAAAGGGGTGCAGAGTGAGGTGGTTTCTTGGCCTCCACCTGGCAGCAGCTCAGAGTGGAGCACACAGGCGGCAGTGTTCTGTGGGGCGGGTGGGCTGGGAACTGTGCACCTGAGATTATCTGAGGCCAGACTGGGCCCCCTTCTATGGCAGAACCTCCAGGAAGAGAGGTTTGAGCCCAGCCCCCACCTCCTGCTAGAGATGGGGAACATCTGCAAAACTAGCTGGACAGGCTTAACACTGCAGGGGGCATTTCAACGAGAGTAAGACCAGACAAATGCCTAAAAGGGCCCATTTGAACTCCTCACAGGGAGACAAAGTACACTGGGTCTTAGGGCCCTATTTCACTGAGGCCAACAAAGCAGGGCATTCAAAAAATGTTCAGCAAGGAGGATTTAGGGCGCTGCCCAGCCTAGGCATGCACACAGAGCTGCTGTCTACACCAAGGACGAGAGAGCTGACACTCTTAAACAGATTGTCCACCCCCACTGAAACAGACAGCTATTTAATCAGACACTAGACATTATCAGAAATAAACTGGGAAAGACTAAGGTGGGAGGTTTAGGGGCAGGGGAAACACACCCACAATATTCCCAGGATGCTAAACACTGCCTCCCAGGGGAGGCACAGAGGTCCTCCCCTCTCAAGCACAACAGAAGCTCCCTCTAGAGGCAGGTGAAGGACATACAGGTAGTATTGCCAGAAGTTGGACCACCCACCCTTGACCTTGAGCTGTTAAAAACCAAAGATGGATCGAGAAAGAAGTCAACAGGCAAACATTCAACAGTTAAGAGGAATTGCACCTCGTTCTTCCTCAGAACTTGCATGTTTTTTTCTTTCTTTCATCTTTTTTCCCTTTCACATAGGCTTTAAATATTTCTTCTTATGCTTCAATCATATTCCAACTAACACAATACCTTGGTTTTTATATTTTTATTCTGTTTATTCAGATTATATATTTTTCATATATTGTTATTTCAAATCCCCCATAGCACCTTTCCCTGGTCTTACTCCATGTTGCCTTCTTCCTGACCTTTCTTACTGTTGCTGTCAACCTATTTTTTCCCACGCTATGCCATGTTCCTATTCCTTACTCTTACTATTTCTCCTCCCTCTATCCTCGCAAAAGCATTCTTCCTTCCTTAAGTCAGCTCACATTTTTTTCCCCTTATAAAAGTCTTATTTCTTTTCCACCTTTATGAAGTGTGGCTAGTTGGGCAAGGATATCACAGTTAATGTTGTTCTTCTCCAATGGAATTCCTGTTGGTTCACTTCTTGTTTGTACTTCAAATCCCATGGGGTACTCTACCCATTTTTTATTCCATTTTGCCTTCCCCCTGCCCTTGATAGGATGAGTTAGGAATTTTATTTTAATTATTTTCCCTTTCTTAGCCTGAGTTCTATTCTTTACTCATTAGTTTTCCTCCCCTATCCTATGAAAATATTTTTTTTACTGCAGACATCTCATATTCACTTGTCTTTGGTGTAATATTCTTATTCCCTTTCCACCTTTATTAATCTTCGCTCAGCTGTCATTGTTATTGATCCTGCTATTATTTCTCCAGCAATTTTGTTCACATTGGTTCGATACCTTCTCAATGTTACTTCAAACCTCATAATATACTCTTCCCTTCTCTTACTTAATTTTTGCCACCACCTTTCCCTGTTTTACTTAAGGTTTAAAATTTATTCTCTCCCTTTTTTGCCTCATTTTCATTTTCTACTCTTATTATTTCTCCTCCCTCTTCCCACTCAAAATCATTTTTTCCTCTTTAGTCATTTGATATTCCCTTTTTCCCGTCTTATATTATTGTTAATCTCTCTCTCCACCTTTATTAATCTTTTCTCAATTGCTGTTTATATTGATGATGTGGTAGGTTTTGGTTTTGTTTTATGTTTTGTTTTGTTTTTTGCTGGTGTGGTTTGTTTTTCTGGTAATATTGCTTTGTTAGCCAACACCTGTACAACAGCATACAAGATGCAGCAAGAGTGACTGCCAGTCAGCCAGCTGGAGGGGAGAACCCACCAAAAAAAGAGCCACCAGCAAGCAAAGGCCAAATACAAAAAAAAGAGCCCACACAAACTGCAGAAAGGGTAAACATAGAGTATCCAGATTAGAAAATCAAAAAGACTGCACCACTGAGTCCCATGGAACTCCTACTACAGATGTCCACCTCACAAAGATAGGCAGGCAAAACAGAGCATCCTGAGATGAAGAAACAAACAAGAAGAGTCACCTAAAATGGAGAGACAAAGAAAGAACCCCAATCCAAATGAATGGAAGAAAACAGAATTAAATGAAATTGAGGCAAACAATCTGTCAGACATAGAATTTCAAAATTCTAGGGGACCCTCAAGGAACTCAGTAACAAATACAAGGAACTGAAAGGGAACTACAATGGCATAAAAGAGGAAATAGAAACTATAAACAAGAACCAGGAAGAAATGAAGAATACAATATCTGAAATTGAAAATACACTAGAAGGAATTAAACACAGGCTGGATGAAACAGAGGACTGAAGTTGGAAGAAAAGGTAGAAAGAAATACCCAAGCAGAGCAACAAAGTGAAAAAAGACTCAAAAAGTAGGAGGACAGTTTAAGGGAACTTAGGACAACATGAAATGTAACAGCATTCACATCGTAGGAATATCATAAGGAGAAGAAAAGGAGCAAGGCAAATAAAGCCTCTTTGAAAAAAATAATGAGAGTAAACTTCCCTAACTTGGCCAGGGAAAAGTCACACAAGTTCAGGAAGCACAGAGGGTCCCAATCAAGAAGAACCCAAAAAGGCTTACTCCAGGACACATCATAATTAAAATGCCAAATCTTAAAGACAGAGAGAGAATCCTAAAGGCAGCAAGGGAGAAACAGATAGTAACATATAAGGGAGCTCCAATAAGGCTAGCAGCTGATTTCTCAACAGAAACACTATAAGCTAGAAGGGAATGGCAAAAAATATTCCAGATAATGAAAATCAAAGGCCTGCAGCCAAGACTACTCTATCCAGCAAGGCTTTCAGTTAAAATGGAAGGGGAAATAAGGAGTTTCCCAGACAAAAGAAGGCTAAAAGAATGCACCTCCACCAAACCAGCATTGCACGACATGCTAAAGGAACTACTTTAAGAAGAAGAAGGAAATAAGTGTGAGAGAGAGGAACACAGCTACAAAAGGAAAAAATGACAATGAATAAGTGCCTATTAATAATAACCTTAAATGTAAATGGATTAAATGTTCCAATCAAAAGACATAGGGTAGCTGAATGGTTAAGAAACATGACCCTTTATATATGTTGTCTAAAAAAGACCCACCTCAGAACAAAGGACCTACATAGACTGCAAATGAATGGTTGAAAAAAGTATTCCAAGCAAATGGACAGGGAAAAAAAGCTGGGGTAGAAATACTTACATCAAACAAAATAGATTTCAAAACAAAAGCCATAAAAAGAGACAGATCTCCCAACACCATTTATTGAAGAGGCTATTTTTACTCCATTTCTATGCTCCTGCCCCATTTGTCAAATATCATTTACATGATATTTGACCAAATTTACATGGGTCTATTTCTGAGCTTTCCACTCTGTTTCATGGATCTATGTGTCTGTTCTTATGCCAGTATCAGACTTTTTTAATTACAGTGACCTTGTAATATATTTGGGTATCGGGTATTATGATCCCTCCTACTTTGTTCCTCTTTCTCAAAAATTTCTAAGGCTTTTGGGGGTTGTTATGTTTCCATATAAACTTTTGAAATACTGTCCCAAATCTGTGAAATATGTCATTGGTATTTCAATGTGGATTGCACTGAATCTATAGATTGCTTTGGGTAGTATGGACATTTTACTGATGGTAATTCTTCCAATCCGTGAACATGGTATAGGCTTTCCTTTATTTGTGTCTTCCTAAATTTCTTTCTTCAGTGTTCTATCATTTGCTGAGTATAGTCTTTTATCTCCTTGGTTAAGTTTATTCCTAAGTATTTTATTTTTCTTGTTGCTATAGTAAATAGGACTTTTTTCCTAATTTGTGTTTCTGACATTTCATTGTTAGTATACAAAAAATGCCTTCCATTAATGAGTTTTGCCTTTATATCCTGCCATTTTGCCAAATTCCTTTATTAGGTTGAGTGGTTTTTAGATGGAGTCTATAGGGTTTTCTATGTACACTATCATGTCGTCTACACACAGTGACAGTTTTACTTCCTCCTTTCCAATTTGGACACTTTTTATTTCTTTTTATTTTTTGATCACTGTGACTAGAACTTCCGATACGCTATTGAATAGAAGTAATGAAAGCAGACACCCTTGTCTTGTTACTCATCTTAGGGGGAAAGCTTTTAGTTTTTGCCCATTGATTATGATGCTGGCTGTAGGTTTCTCATATATGCCCTTTATTATGTTGACATATGTTCTCTCCGCTCCCACTTGCTGAGTGTTTTTAACATATATTGGTGCTGTAATTTATCAAATGCTTTTTCAGCATCTATTGATATGCTCATGTGGTTTTTGCCTTTCATTTTATTTCTGTGATGTATCACGTTTAGTGATTTGCATATATTGTACCATCCTTGTATCCCTGGGATGAATCCCACTTGTTCATGTTGTATGCTCTTTTTAATATATTGCTTGGTGTGGTTTGCCAATATTTTATTGAGGATTTTAGCATCTATATTCATCAGCGGTATTGGCCTGTAGTTTTCTCTCTTCATTATGTCTTTATCTGATTTTGGAATTAGGATAATGCTGGCCTCATAAAACGAGTTTGGGAGTCTTCCTTCTTGGATTTTTTGGAATAGTTTGAGAAGGACTGGGGCTAGCCTTTCCCTAAATCTTTGATAAAATTCTCCTGTGAAAATGTCCTGCCCAGGGCTTGTGTGCCAGGAGTTTTTTGATTACTGCTTCAATTTCACTAGCCATTATCACTTCTTGACTCAGTTTTGGAAATTTATATGTCTCTAGAAATTTGTCCATTTCACTCAGGTTTTAAAATTTCTTGGCATATAGTTATTCAGAGTAATTTCTTATAATCCTTTGTATTTCTGTGGCATCAGTTGTAATTTCTCCACTTTCATTTCACTTCTCCTCTTTCATTTTATTGATTTGGGTTCTTTTTTCTTGATGAGTCTGATTAAAGGCTTGTCAATTTTGGTTATCTTTTTGAGGAATCAGCTTCTGGATTTATTGATCCTTTGAATTATTCTTTTAGTCTCTATGTCATTTAACCCTTCTCTAATTTTGATAATTTCCTTCCTTGTACTCACTCTGAGCTTTGTTGTTGTTCCTCTAGCTCTTGTAGATATAGAGTTAGGCTGTTGAGGCAGAACTAAATTAAATTAGAATGAAGATTCTGGACTTGTTGACTTCCAGACAGTGTCCTAGCTCTGACCCCCTCACATAGTACCCCAAATTCTCCTTATGCTGACCACACCTGTCCTCTTGGTCCTCCCAGTTCTGTTCCTCTCTCATACTTCTACCATTTATGTCCACCTTGTCTTCTCTCTTCCTTCCCAGGATGGATTACTGTCTTCAGTTTTTATAGATATAGGAATTGTAGACAGCTTTTCCTCTATTACCTTTTTGATCCATAATAATTCTGTAAGTTATCTGTTCAGATTCTTTCACAGCCTAGACTCCCAAGGGTCCACTATCAAAGTTAAAACATCTAAATGTTGTTTTAGGATTTTTTTTCCTCTGGTTTAAACAATCTGATTCTTAGGAGGATAATGTGAGCAACTGGGAAATGAGGAAAGAACTATATACAAAGAAGTACAAAAAATATATAAGTTGTTATTTTTATAAATTATCTAGTTACACTAAGTGTTCATTTAAAATGTATGAAATCATATCACACCTATGAATTACTTTTATTTTATCTCTGTACTCCTCAGTTATGAGGATTTGAGAATCCCTTTTCTATAAATCTAACACTGAGAACAGAACTACTGATTATCTACCAGGCAGAACAGGGTCTTATACTCTCAGAATACCACATATGCATTTGTATTGGTATGCTTATTTAAATTGTAGTAATTCATTAACATTTGAATTACTTCCACAACATACCAAATGAAAGACAAATGAGTTCAAAGGCTTAAATGTATGTTAAATATATGTTTCCCTGAATTTTTATTAATAGTAGACAGGCACTATTAAATGTGCAGAAGAAACCAATTGTTTAAAAAACTTTCAAAAATGTAATTATTTATGCACCATTGTTCAGCCTAGCGTATTAGCCTTCTTACCTTCCCCAGTTGCCATTCCTGCAACCTCTGCTTGAAGTTTTGCTTGCACTGTCATTTCTGACCTGAAGCCTAGAGCATCTTGTATCTGTTTTTGTGAGCTGTGTTGGGGAAAGACACTGAGGCATGCAGCTGCATATTAGCAGTAGTCCTAACTCCATGGTCAGACTGTCCCAGTGGCCTCCATTTTCTTCAATACCAGAGAAAGATTTTGCAGGGGTTTACAACAGGTGTGCAATTTTGCTTAAATTGATAGCAAAAAGCAGATTAACAATCTATCATCCTCCGCAAACTAGCCCAGAGACTAATCACATATAGGATGGGAATTCCTATAGCTTTTAGGTGACCATGAAGATGTCAATCAGCCTTGCCATCAAGTGGCTACTTTACCATCAGACTGAGTTTACAAGGTGATTTACTCACCAACTAGTCTCTAAAATACCTGAGACTTATTTGAGTCTTCCAATCAATTTTGTCATTTTAATTATGGACTTGCTGTTTTTATGAAAAGAGAACATAATTTTTATTTAGTTTTTAAAAGAAGACAGATTTATACATCACCCACCAAAACTGCTCATCTTGGCATTTAAGTGAAGTGAATTCTGGGTAAATTTGTACAGTGCTACAACTTCTCTTAGCCATGCCTGTTTTATTTTTTCCTGCTTTATTAACATACAATTGATATGTAATATGATGTAATTTAAAATGTTCAATGTGATTATATGCACCGTGAAATGATTACCACAATAAGGTAAGTTACCATACCCATCACTTCAAATAATCACCTTTTTTGTACATATGGTGAGAACATTTAAGATCTACTTTCTTAGCAACTTTCAACATAATACCATATTGTTAAGTAATCACCATGCTGTAACATAAGATCCCACAATGTATTCATCTTAAAATCTGTATGCTTTAACCAACATCTCCCCATTCCCCTCAACCCTCAGCCCCTGGCAACACCATTCTGCTCTGTTTCTATGAGTTCAGCTTTTTTAGATTCGACATATACATGACATCATACAATAGTTTCTCTAACTTATTCTACTTAGCATGATATCATCACGATCCATTCATGTTGTCACCAATGGAAAGTTTCATTCTTTTTTATGCTTGAATAATGTTCCATTTCTGTGTGTGTATCACATCTTCTTTATCCATTTCAAAGATGCTTAGATCACTTCCATATAATGGCTGTTGTAAATAATGCTTCAATGAACATTATTGTGAAGTGAGGATACATATTTTTGAGTTAGTGTTTTGATTTTCTTCAAATTCATATGCCAAAATAGAATTGTTGGGTCATATAGTATCCCTGTTTTAAATTTTTGAGGAAACTTCATACTGATTCCCATTGTGGCTGAACCAATTTACATTCCCACCAACAGTGCACAAGAGTTCCCATTTCTCTGCATTCTTGCCAACACTTACTTCTTTTTTAATGATAGCCATTCTAACAGGTGTGAGATGCTATCCCATCAAGATTTTGATTTTCATTTCCCCGATGATTAATGATGTAAAACACCTTTTCATATATTTTTAGCCATTTGTATGTCTTTCTTAGAAAAATATCTATGCAGATCTCCCGCTCATTTTTCATACATATTCTTATTAAAATTATTGTTGTGACATTGGTTAATAAAATTTTGTAGGTTATAGCTATACAGTTCTGTAATATATCATCTGTATAGTATACTATGTGTTCACCACCCAAAATCAAGTCTCTTTCCATCACCATTTATCACTCCTATGGCCTCTTCTACTTGCCCCTGCCCCTCTTCCCTCTCATGATCACCATTCTGATGTCTGTACTTTTTTTTGCTTAATCCCTTCACTTATTTGACCCAACCCCCAACCAAACCCCCACAACTGTCAGTCTTTTCTCCGTATCTATGATTCTGTTTCTATTTTGTTTGTTTGTTTATTTTGTTCATTAGATTCCATATATAAGTGAAGTCACATGGTATACTGTTTCTCACAAGATCAGGAAAAAGGCAAAGATATCCACTTTCATCACTCTTATTCAACACAGTACTGGAAGTTCTAGCCATAGTAATCGGACAAGAAGAAGAAATAAAAGGCATCCAAATTGAAAAAGAAGAAGTAAAACTGTCTTTATTTGCAGATGACATGATGCTGTATACAGAAAACTATAAAGACTCCATTAAAAAACTACTAGAACTGATAAATGAATTCAGTCAAGTAGCAGGAAAAAAGATGAATATTCAGAAATTAGTGGTATTTTATACACCTATAATGAACTATCTTGCTCATTTTTTAATCAGATGGTTTGTTTTTCTGCTACTGAGTTGCATGAGTTTTTAATATGCTTTGTATACTAGCCCTTCATAAGATATATGATTTGCAAGTATTTTCTCCCATTTAGTAGAGTGCCTTTTCATTTTGCTGATGGTTTCCCTTGCTGCACAGAAGCTTTGTAGTATGATATAGTTCCACTTATTGATTTTCTTTCTTTTTGAGACCCCTTCCAGCCATCTTTTCCAACCCAACTTCCAAATATACACTTAATTCCATTGGATTTTTAAATGTTCCCAAAGTAGTACAGAGCCAGAGGATTAGAAGTTGTGACATCATTTATCTAACACTACCCTTTTTACTACAAAAAAGGGAAACTTTTGGTAACCTCAATATTTATGCTTTCAAACAACATTGGTTCACTGGGATAATCCCTTATTTTTTATCTCTTCATCTCTCCATTACTGCTCTTCCTTTCAGAATCGTCATCTCCTTCACAAGGGTACTCCCTGCTTCCCTTTCAAATAAGTAAAAAAAAAAAAAAACTCACACCTTGAATCAAATGTTGCCTCTACCAAAACCTGTTTCTGCCTATAGTTTTTGCTGGTACCACTCTGGAAATGGATTAATTATGGCCCCAGAGTTGGTGAACACAATGGTGGCTCTTAATCACCTCCACTCTCTCAAAGAAAAACAGCTATGGCTTTCCCCCTCTGGATTATGTGGAAACAAACACACCTTCCTTTTTGGATCTATTGCTCCTAGATTCACATCGTAACCATTCTGGCTGCCACTGTACTTCTGTTCCCAATATCTACTTCTGGCTCTACTCCTCAATATCTATGATGATTCTATTCCAAGATCTAAAGACTCCATTTATATCTTCCACTGAATTCAGGCTCTTGAAAATTCATTTGAGCACAGTTTCACCTGAAGCTTTGCTTTAGGAAATATTTTTTAATAACTATCTCTAAGGAATTCTTTCCCTCATACTACCCAGGACTTCCCCTCATACTACCCAGGACTTCCCAAAGAAGACAATAACTCTGATTAAACATAAATTAGACTGTTTTAATATAAATAACTAGTGAAGCAAAGCATATTCATTTGAAAAAGTCTAAGAAATTTAGAGAAAAGAGTGAAGTTTGCTTTAGGGAAAAAAGCTGAAATATATCTTCTTGAATTCATGTATGCTTTATTTATAGCCCTAACTTCTACAGCTTCCTGAAGGATTTGGAAGAACTTGTATAAGACAAACCTTTAATTGACATGCACTAGTAATCTTATTTTGATATTCTTCTTTGGAGACACGGTTAGGATGGTTTGGAATTCAATTACTGAAAATCAGGGATCAGTCCCTTAGGGGAAGAAAATTTATTTTTTTCACAGAAAGAAAATCTAAGTCCTTAAGAAATACTTGCTCTTTTTTAATTAACTTAAATTCATATTTTCATTCAGCTATACATGAAACATTCTCTCTCCTTTATTTCCATTTCCTCTCTCTCTAGCATTTCATTGTTTCCTAGTCTTCTTTTTCATAAGGAGAAAAACTTAAGTACACTTGCCATTCTGGGAAGGTCAAAGGGGATGCATAATGTCTGGTATGCTTGCTTCCTGCCAGATACTGTGTAAAGTTCTGTGAACACAATAATAAGTATATCCAAACCCGGCTTTTTAAAATATTCATGGCCTATTTAGAGAAGCAGGTATCTGTGTAATCATTGTACAGTTATTATTCAATATGAATACTACTCATATAGAGTGTTAATTAAAGTGTTATAAATTAATAGATAAGGAAAGAGTTAATTTGACTAAGGAGGTTTAGGAAGGTGTCACAGAAATTAAATTGTAAATGGTGCAGAAATATGAAGGGTGGTTTACGGTAGAGATATTTTGGCCCACCACTGCTCAGGGTTGGCCTTTGACCTTGAGGCTTGACTGATACTAGAATAAATCATCAGATGCTGTCAGGGACAAAAGGCAAAGTATGATGAACACAGAGTCTCAAAGAGTCTGGCAGCAGAGAACAACTCTGATTGAGGCTTGCCAATCCAGGTTTGGGCCAAGGGTCAGAATCAGGGCAACTAATCACACATATAGAGCTGGGACATTCCCACAACTTCATCTGGAAACAAAACAAAAAAGTAGAAATAAAGCACATATATTAACATGGCTGTTAGGACTAGAGCAGGCAGGCAGATGGATGCTAGCCATCCAACTGAGGTATAGCTTAGGGTTTTTCAAAAAGAACCAGTGCTTAATGAGAAAAGCATAAAGGGGCCAGATTACCTCAAGATTGCCTAAAGAGGCAAATCCTCTAAGCAGTCATCTGCAGCTCGTAACATCTGCCTCAGCACAGAGAGGATCAGAATGTCCTTTAAAGGGTCCAGTTCCAATTCTGAAGCATAATTTTCAACCATCAAAATATTACAAATAGGAATGTGTAGCATTTTTTGGACTTTCATTATCTGTGGAAAAAATAAATTTAATTAAGATAAGTCATATCTGAAATTTGACTGAATTTAGATATAATGCAAAATATTTAAAAAGCAATGGCTAGATAAATTCTCTACATAATATAATTATAATTCAGATAATTATAGTTTTAAAATGAGTTATAAACGTGATTTAACCAAATGATTGATCCATTTCTTTATTTGCCTGTGAATGTGTAGTGTGAGTGCAAGTGTGCACGCAAACACAGAATACAACACTACTTCAATAACAGCTGACTACACACAGAGTTCTTTACCTTGCTTCCAGAAGTCATAGATTTGTTCATGTTCAAAAAGTCATCTTGAAGAATGTCCTGGTAATTTGTCACATTAGTAAGCAAGGCTACCTGCTGTATACCTATATCAAACAGATAAATCAGTTATTTTTATCTCATCATGAGCAATGTGTCAACAAGGTAATTAAATGGGCACAAAATCAGTTCTTTGTAGGATATTTTAATATTTAGAGAATGAGCTATCCCCCACATCTCAATATGGGCCATGAAGTTCTTCTATTAGGAGAAATAATCTTTTTCTTTTAACATGAGAGATTATTTCTAAATGCAACTAAGTTCACAGTATGTTATAGTCATCTGCTATCCCATTCCAATAGTCTATTTTAAACTGGTTGGTGGAGGGAGTGGTTGCTGGGCCTTGAGAACTAAAAGGAACCCCAAGAAAGAGAGAAAGTGAGGAGGGTTGTGTGTGTGTATTTATAAAAACAAAAGGTACTGTTTTCTCATTTCTAAGGACTTCCTCCCTTCTCCCTCATACCACAGAGATGAGATGAATAAATCTCACTTGACTTCTAACATAATCAAAGTTCTGCTTCAGTAACAACTGCCTCTTAAGGGAAAAACATTATTTTAAAGTTGAGATTTCCAGGATACCTCTGAGGCTCCTTTACCAGAGCTTCTTGGATTTCCCCCTGACAGAAAGCTTCTATTTGTGATTTCTATTACTAAATGATGGCCTTTGCTGTCTTATTCTCATTTATGTTCCAGATGAGTAACTTAAAAAGTTGGCTAATTAAACCCTGGCTGATGTAGCTCAGTGGATTGAGCGTGGGACTGTGAACCAAAGGATCTTGGTCAGGGCACATGCCTGGGTTGCAGGCCAGTTCCCAGCAGGGGACACAAGAGAGGCAACCATACATTGATATTTCTCTGTCTAACCCTTCCCCTCTAAAGATAAATAAATATTTTTTTTAAAAAGTTGGCCAATTAAAACCTGGCCTCTAGTAGAAGGTGGGACTCAATTGACAATTGACACATATGATTTATTTTCTAGCTTCTATTACAATGCAATTCTTCCCTTCCCAAATTAATGCAGTATCTTCTTAGAGTCTCTAAGTCAGCACAGTTATAAGCATTGCCACCCAATGTGGTATGCAGCCATACATCCTTAGAAAACTCACCTCAAAGCTGAACACTTCTGTAACTCAGTCTTACCCCAATGCACCATGATTTTAGGTCTTTCAAATGCTTATATACTTATGTTCAGCATATCTAATGCTTATTACAAGAGAAAAATACAGTTCATTGCACTTGTGTTAACTTTCCAAGGATCAAAATTTATGTTAAAAAATGTAGGTTTATTTAGCCATTAAGACCATGTTGTACACTTTAAACTGCACAGACTTTTCTCAGAGCCTAAATATAAGTGGTCTTTCTATTGATATCCTAAACAATGAGGCTGTGGAGTATGAATGCCCAAACAAGTCTTCACACTAAAATTTGTGGAAGTCCAATGAGGGGACTTACATCTAGTTCTGGGCCAAATGGAAGAGATACACTCTTCTTCCTGCTAAGTAGAGCTAAAACCACTGGATACTATATATAAATTAAATGCAATAATTGAAAGGTGAAGAGAAGAAGACAGATTGAGATCCAAGAGATGATGTAGTGGTGAGTTCTTTAAGTTTTCTTTCTACTTCATGCATCCCATATTAGCTGCTAGAGAGGAAATGTTCTTTCCTCTCAAATACTATATTTCAACCTTGCAACTAAGAAATGCCAACTGGATCTGGCAAAAGAAAAGAAAAACAAGAGAAAAGAAGGGGCAGGGAAGGGAAGGGAGCATGTTCATTCTAGCCAGAGTATGAGAAAAGCCACAACCTAGCAAGACAGAAAAAATTCAGACAAAAGCTCTTCTATCCCAGCCAAACACCACAGAAATAACCTCAGTCCCATCCATAGACATATTTCTTCCCTTCTCCAACCTCCACCCCAGAGTATTAATAGTATCACAGAAGAAGAGCAAGTAGGAAGCCAGGGCCTTTATACCTGCAGTGTGCTAGGTCCCCCGCAATGGTGTCAGTGGAGGCCCTTTGGGAATCCTGGATGGACTTCCACCTAAACTAAAGTATAAGGTGCTCCTCTCGCTCTCTACCAGTGTAAGAGGGGCCCACGTAAGAAACTGAAACTTTAATCACTATTCATTCACCCAGCCTTAATGAGACTCCTAGTTCCCTGTGGCATAAGTGCAGGCCATATTGATCAAAAACAAAATGTTCTTTCCTCTCAAATGTGTCAAACAAATCCTGGTGGGGAAATGGTACTTTTGCTCCCACCAGGTCAGTGTCAGAGGAGATATGCTGAAACACAAGACTTAAACAAGATCCAGAGTATCATATTATAGTGCTCAAAATATCCACAATGTAATCAAGAATTACTTGTCACACCAAAAAACAAGAAAATCTAATCTAATTGACATTTGTCAAACATGCCAAAAATCAACATCATACACATTATTTGCAAACACTTATGGAACATTTGTCAAGACGGGTGACATCCTGAGCCACAAACCAACTTCGAAACATTATTAAATCAGAGTGTGTCCTTTGACCACAATAAAATAAATTTTGAAGTCAGTAACAAAATGGTAACAGGAAAAACTACCAGCACTTGAAAATTAAGCCAAATAATTTATGAGTCAAGAGGAAGTCTCAAGGAAAATAAAAAATGTATTAAATTGGATAATAATGAAAATATAACATACCAAAACTTGTGGGACAAGCATTGAGTGTTTACATATTTTCCTTTCAGCTGACAGGAAAATATGTAAGCACTCAATGCTTGTAACTAAAAGGAGGAAAAGTCCGTAATCAATAACCTAAGTTTCCACCTCAAGAAGCTAGAAAAAAAAGAGAGCAAATTATACCCAAATCAAGGAGGTAAAAGAAATCATGAACTGCATAGATAATAAAATATAATCTAATTTAAAAATAAATAAAATTAAAACAGCAGAAAAAGAAATCACATAGAACCGACATTGATAAATAAATTGAAAACAGAAAAACAATTTAAAATATCACAGAAACAAAAACATGATTCCTTGAAAAGATCAATAAAATTGGCAAACCTCTGGAAATACTGACAAAGAAAAACAAACAAAAGAGAAGACACAAATCATCAGTATCAGGAAGAACACAGGGATATACTACAGACCCTTCAGACATAAAAAGAATAATGCTATGAATGATTTTACACACATAAATTTGACAATGTAGATGGAACAGACTAAAGCTAAAAACTAAAACCTACCACAACTCATATAACATGAAATAGATCATTTTAATAGCTCTATAACAATTTTAAAATGGAATTTTTTTATTTTAAAAACTCCTGAAAAAGAAATCCCCAGTCCCAGATGGTTTCATTGGAGAATTCTAATAAATATTTAGAGAAATTAACATCAATTCTATAAAATCTCTTCCAGAAATAGAAGAAGGTAAACTTCCCAATTCATTTGATTACCCTGATACGAAAACTGACTAAGGAAAAAAGGAGAGAGAGAAAGAGAGACAGCTACAGACCAATATCCCTCATAAATATAGATGCAAAAATTCTTAATATACTATTATCACATAGGATTCATCACTATATGAAAAGAATTATATGCCAAGAATACATGGGCTTCATTCTAAGGAGACAAGGTCAACTCAAATTTCAAAGAAAATCAATGTAATCCATCATATTAAAAGCCTAAAGAAAAAACCCATGATTATGTCAATCTATGAAGAAAAACTGTTTGACAAAAATTCAACACATTTTATTCACAATAAAAAATAGAAACTCAAAGAATTAGGAGTAAAGAACTTCCTCATCTCGATTAAAAAAATAACTATGAAGAACTCAAACACTAATGTTCATAGAAGTTTTATTTGCAATAGCCAAATACTGGAAGTAATCAAAATGTTAAACAAACTGTGGTATATCTATGCCATGGACTACTACTAAACAATACAAAAGAATGAATCTAGATACATATAACAACTACTATGGACCTCCATGGATATGAGACTGAGTGAAAAAAGAGTCAAAAGTGGGACTTCTGGCCAAGATGGAGGCATAGGTAGACCTACTGTGCCTCTTCGCACAACCAAAATTAAGGACAACAAAAATTTAGAAACAAAAAACCAACCAGAAATGACAGAAAATTGAAATGTACAGAAGTCCGATAACCATTCATCCAGACCAGTAAGAGAGGTGGAGTTGGCAGCCAATGGAGAGGGGTCACAGCAGGAAAAAGTGGTGACTGGCAACCTGGGCATGCAGGCAGCAGTTGGCAGACCCCAGGCGTGCAGGTAACAGCTAGCAGACCCCGGGCATGGAGTAGCAATGATCACACC
>PVKM010023504.1:0-21105 GCA_004027735.1 Carollia perspicillata | reverse complement strand
CCCTTCCTTCCATTCACTTACTGACATAATACTTAGAATGCATCCACCGCATATCCTCTCAGTATCTTTTTCTGTACTCTTCATTCATTTCCTTCCTGCTTCCCACACACAGCAGGTAAAGCTTTCTTACTCAGACTGATACCATTCCTGTGCCTTAACCCTGTTACATGCTCACTGTTATCATGGGTCTTAAAGTAGCTTCTGTCCCCTAACATTTGTTTTATCTAAATCAAGGGTCCCAGTTTCTAGTCCAAGGGTTGGGTTTTTTTCGGCCAATGTAATATTAAAAAATTTTTTTTGTGAAGTTTAGTGCCTTTAAATTGAAAAGCACTCTGAAGTTCCTTTCCTTTCTATTGTATTAAACCTTGACGCTTCATACTTTTAAAATCAGCTGTCCAACCCTGATGAAAGTATTTGATATAAATGTTAGTATGTAGGCTTTGCCAGCCTTTTTTTAGAATATTGGTTCTGGTGGGCGTGTTGGGGTATATTTTATAGTATTCTCTGTGAAGACATTGACCTTCTTCATGAAATTTCTACTTGACAACTTTCGTTAGTTAAATGTGTTTTACTATGGATACTTATAGGGATTGCGTTTTTATAATGCAGAGCTTTTTTGAAAATATGTGATTTACTATAGAAGGAGAGCTTACAATTTGACATTTTTCAACCTATTTCTGCCCTAAGTTGTAAAGAATACCGAAATGCCTTAGAGGAACTGTCCAAAGTGACCCCGCGGAGCAGTGCCGAGGACGGGCTGTCAACAAGCAGGTGATCTGTGATTAAGTGGAGTATTCTGATTTAGCTGTGGCATCCTTGTCTGTGTTCTCGTATTCTCATTTTATCCATATGGAAGTTTCTAGGATACCCACATATTTTAGCTGATAATTGATAGAACAGAATTCAAGTATGGCAAAAGATCTCAAACTGTTTCTTTGAACACCGTTTTTTCATAATTGCCATACAAGTTCAATGCAGATTTAAACTTGAAACATTTTAAATTATCTTTTTATTTAAAAAGTAGTAACTTGTGAAACTAGTAAGCAGTTGTGTTTCTTTTTAACCTAAAATATTTGTGAATGTGCTGTAATAATTAAAGATCCAGCAGTTAAAACAGAAAACAGAATCCCCCAACCATAGTCATAGGTTCATTATTTTGCTTCTTTCTGAAATAGGTTTTTCAGCTTTACTAATGTAATACGATTGTATCTGGATTATATATTATGATGACTAGCATGAGAAATATGAAACTCGTATTTTCTGTAATTGTTTGACTTGTAGGTGCTAATACAGTGCTGATGGACTTGGGGAAAACATGAACACTTACGTTTTCATAAATTTTTCCAAACACCCTTATAGTTACAACATTTTGCTTTTGTTTTTTTAAGTCCCTTAGACATTTCAAGACTTTCTATTCCGTGTTCTAACCTGTGTTTATATAAATTACTCATCGGATTTATGATACTGTGGGTGAGGTTGCTGAGGAGTAGATTAACGAAAGAATCCGAGTGCTTGCTGCTTTCTGTCTGCGTGGTGTGAACCGAGCTTTCCGTCTGTTTCGCACTGCAGTGTGTCAGACAGCAGGCCGAAGAGCAGCAGCCCGGTGAGGTTACCCGAGAGCAGTGGAGGCTGTCCCAACCGGGCCGCCGAAGCAGAACCGCAGCCAAGTAAGGTTTCAGACGGCAAAGTGGTTATTGTCAGTGTTCTTGTAATTGTAGTATGAAGAAGAAAACAGATAAGAAATGCCCCCTGGCAAGGGTTTATTTCTTCTGGTCTTTGAAATATAATATGGATGTAAAATTCTTTATGTATCCTATTTATACATATTTTGCTTTTCTTTGGTTTTCTTTGGCTGTGGAACTCCTAGAAACTCACAGGTCCATGCAAAACAAGAAGGGGCTTCCTTCCTGGCTAGAGCTGTCCGGTTAAAGTATATCACCTAAGGAATGTCACAGCAACTTCGTTGTTGTTTTCACAGTGTCATTGACATTGCGAAAAGAACTTCCTATGCGTCCTCTCCTTTAATGCATACCATAACCACGTAAGAGTTATTTAACATAGCCCCGCTTTTCAGAAAGTTTAACTTCAATTAAGCCATTTGCTCAAGATTATACAGCTAGTGGAGAACTAGGATTTGAACTTGTGTCTTTGTCAGTTAGGAGTGTATTCACTACAAGTAACAGAAAACTCATGGTGTCGGGGGTCAAACAAATGACAGTTTATTTTTCTAAAATAATGTCTGCAGGTGGGCAGTTAGTGGTTCAGCGACTCAGCATTGTCATGACAACATAGGGGTAGTTTCTCTATGATTCTCTTAAGCTTTACTCATGGTCAGAAAGGGTCCACTTAATGTCTATGTTTGAAGCAGAAAAAAGGGAGCAATAAGCCGCAGTGGTTCCCTCTTACTAGGAAAGCAGAGACTTCCCCTCAGTCGCATTAGTTAGAATTGAGTCCCTCGGCCACCCCTCCCTGCAAAGGTGACTGAGAGAGTGGTGAGCATCGTCTTGATAGGCTTACACAAATCATGATTCACATCCTGGGGCTGTATACAGGGCTGCCCCACCCCTAATCCCTCTGAATTGGAGCTCAGTCAGCCAGGAACAAGGTGGGATTAGATGTTGAGGAGGCCATATGGTTTCTGACACTCTTAAGTAAGCACTTTACAATGAACATTTGATAAAGATTTTGTAGATTGCAAACATCCAGGATTGGACCCATATATACTAACTAAGCTTATAGATCATATATAAATCGTATGTATTAAGCTCAAAACTAAGAATAAACATATAGAGCAAGCTTTAGTAATATTTTTGGCCATCCTATACTACTTAGTTTTTGAAAAATGTTGAAAACAAAATCTTATATTTTGCCGTATGAAAATGTAAGAACACAAATGATATAAAGATGTTTCCCTTGACTTTGAATTCTCATAGCTTGTAATGTTGTTTTGCATTAATTGTGATACTATAAGAATTCAGCCCTAACTTAATTTTGTTGCTTAACATACTATGACTACCTTGGAAAGGTACCTTTCAAAGGTTTTATATAGAATTTCTCACATTTTAACATGTAACTATCTGATCATTGTTCTCTTTCTGCTTCTGTTAATGAGAGTGCTTGACTGCCCCCGCCAAGCCCATAAAAACTGTGGATTAATAATCTCTGCAAGTGAAAGTATCAGTATTACTAATATTTATTACCCTTAGAAAATGGTTACTGCGAACAAAGGAATTAGTTGAAAATTTTGATTTTTTCACCTGTAGTGACCTGTATTTAATAATTTGCCTCATGTTTTTAGCCAAAAAGGCTTCTGGGATGTTGTCCTTCTTCCGAGGGACCGCAGGGAAAAGCCCCGACCTCTCCTCCCAGAAGAGAGAGACCTTACGCGGAGCAGATAGTGCCTACTACCAGGTTGGCCAGACGGGCAAGGAGGGGACGGAGAACCAAGGCACCGAGCCTCCAGGTGTGTCACAGGGGGACCGAATGTGCTTCCTCTCGGCTTCGATGTACTTGTTTTAGTTGCTGACGTTCCTCGGCCTTAAGCAGATTGTTCTTACTGCAGACACCAGGGCACCCCCACCGCCCGTTCTCACACCTCAGTGTGGTGGAAAGGCTTGGTGCTGGGAGACCCAGCTGGTTTCGGATATCATTGCTATCCCTCACTGTGTGGTAGCGCGAGAAATCCCTTTTCTGTCCCTGTCAAGTGGCCAAAGCAATGTCTTCCAAGGCTTACCAAGGACTCGGTGACATCACACGTGTAAGATATCTGTCTCACGTGTAACTCATAGTATTATTCACATGCTTTTCTTCCACTGGCCCCTCAGATGTCTCCTTTCTTTTCCAGTCCATGTAAGGTCGAGGCTATTGTGACCGCCTTCATTTTGGTATTTTGAAAAATAGGTCTACTCGGTTGTGTTTGAGTGTGGGGTTAGACCAGGAGCCAGCAAACTGTGATGGCCTGTTTTTGTAAACAGTTGTATTTGGAGCACGGGCACAGCCATTCATTTACTTATTGTCTGGCTGCTTTCACGTGTATGTTGGCAAATTGAATAATCGCAACTGAGTAAAATTCTTAACGTATGGATTAAATGGATTTGTAACCCTGTGTTAGATCATGAATTAGTAGTTTATTTAAATAATAGCAACAGCATGATCAGTTTTCATTGGTATTTAAGATACTTATTTTATATTCTGTTGGTTGCTATTGGGCTGTGATCTTTGGAAGGCATTGGTGCTTTGAAATTTTAAAGTATGAAACGTGGAGGATGACTTGTTCTAGATATTACGAAGTATTCCAAACCTACAATAATTAGAGTGGATCTGGCAGTAGGTTTGCCAGGCAAATCAGTCAAATATAAAACAAAAGTAGCTCTGAAGTAGACACTAGTATACATATATTTTAAAGATTTTATTTATTTATTTTTTAGAGAGGGGAGGGAAGGGAGAAAGAGAGGGAGAGAAACATCAATGTGTGGTTGCCTTTTGAGCGCCCCCTAGTGGGGACCTGGCCCGCAACCAAGGCATGTGCGCTAGACTGGGAATTGAACTGGTGACCCTTTGGTTCATGGGCCAGCACTCAGTCCACTGAGCCACACCAGCCAGGGCTGGACAGTAGTGTATTTTATCTATTATACGACTGTCTTAGTATGGTAAAGGAAGCACCACAGACTGTTGTGGAAGCATTAGTCCACACATGGGGGAAAGTGGCCATAAACCCGGAAGGTCTGGAAAATCTGGATGTAAGAGCTGAGTTAGTGTATTGTTATCCTAGGAATAACTTAAATATAAGAAAAATTATTCTTCAACCTAAATTCTCTGTTTTTTAATTTGAACACTGATCTTTCAAAAAGTACACACATTTTTATTATAATAGTTTGCACAGTTTGTACACATAATGCTTCCTTGCGAGTGGTTGGACTAGTATAAAGAGGATGCGTTAGTGTTTACTGTTATGTTGGGGAAAAAGAACAGGCAGAAACGAGGTGATAACTATTTAAAACTTGGCTTGACTAATGATGTTAAATCTTCTAGATGAGGTAGACGGAGGAGATACACAAAAGAAACAACTCACAAATCCTCATGTGGAGCTTCGTAAGTATGGGATAAAATATTGTGGGTTTGGGGACAGGGACTACAGCTGAGCAAACCGTATTGTTCCAGAGTTCTAGCTACATACCAGATAAATATCCTGTTTCTCGAAACGAGTATTAATTCTGTGTGCTGACATTTTATTTAATCTAGATTTAGTTTATAAAATATACGTTATTCATTTATAAAAAAGTTAATTTGTATACTTAATTGAAGTTATAATTTAACCTGTAAATTATAGTTTGGTTTACTTTCTGATGTTTTAATAACTATTGTGTAATCTAGAGCCACAGAGCCTTGACAAGGTATGTAGAATTGGTGGTATGTGTGTGGATGACAAAGGTTTGTCATCCAGCACATCGTATACAGTAAAATTTAAGATAGAAAAGTACAGTGATGAAAATACTGTACCCAGCAGGAAATGAGAAATGGCTCCTGCACTGTGTTTGATTTTTCTGTAAATGGGTAAGGGTGCTCATCAGGTGCTTTCTGACCCTCCCTAAGAATCACTTCAACAAAGTTACGATAAACAGGGATGTAACAGACTTAACAGGAAAAATGCTGTCATGGAGAGAGTCAGATGGTTGCATCTGACGCAAGTGCATAACTGAGCAAAAGGAAAAAGAGATTTCTGATTCCTAGAAGCTTTTTTTTTCATTAAATACTTCTGTTTATAGAATTTTCCGACGCTAATGCCAAGTTTTATTGTCGGCTCTACTACGCGGGAGAGTTTCATAAGATGCGGGAAGTGATTCTGGGCAGCAGTGAAGAAGACTTCATTCGATCCCTCTCCCACTCGTCGCCCTGGCAGGCCCGCGGGGGCAAGTCAGGGGCTGCCTTCTATGCGACTGAAGGTGAGTCTGGGAGTCGTCTGCCGACGGTGGGGTGTCCCTCCTCCCCCCGACGATTTATGGATGACCTGAGCTGTCAGCTGGAGAACAGCGTTTTCTGCCATTAGGTTTATACTTTATGCTGTGTCATAAACTATTTAAAAGAATATACACGCAAAAGGTGTGTAATTAATTAGAGACGAACATTGATTTAGTTCTTACTAAATTCTTTCCTGTCCCGAGTTTTCCAAATGTAAATAATAACAGAGAACTTCCAGAAAACTCTAAAGGGTACCTCAGGGCTGATGAGAGGAAGGTAAAAATAGAAGCATTTAACCTAAAAATAGGAAGGCCCAGTTCCTGACTCACTAAGGTTTACAGAAAACCGTGACCATTTGCACTTCACATTCCATTCCCTGTACTCACGGGGGGCAGAGTTATTTGAGATAATTCAGTAGGATTGTTTGATAAAAATTTTCATAAGTATAACTTATTGGATTGCTAACGAAGGAATTTATACAATTTTAGTAGTTTTGAAAAGATCAGTTATGAATTCAGGCATAGGACTTTCAAAAGGAGAGGTTCCTTGACTTTGTAAACCCTCAGAAGCCCTTCCCACCCTTCAGTTACTTCAGTCAGAACTGCATTCTGATCAGGATTTTCTCTGTGACATCCCAAAGTGTCCCTTAAAAATGCGAAGTAAACAAGTCACTTAGGATCTTTGGAATGATCTGTTATAGATTGCCTCGTAAATAATTGTGCTTGGGTAGACGCATGACATTTCTGCCTTCCAGATGACAGGTTCATTCTGAAGCAGATGCCTCGTCTGGAAGTGCAGTCATTCCTCGACTTCGCCCCACACTACTTCAGTTACATTACAAACGCCGTTCAACAAAAGGTAGAAATCTCACACCCGGGTCTGCAGTGAGGGTTCACCGGGCGTCTGGGCGTCCTCTGAGTTGGTCCTGATGAGAGTCTGGTCTGTGGTGAGGTGGGAACGCGGGGGCCTGGGTGGCTCTCCGCTGGCCGCAGAGATGCGACGGAATGCAGGGGTTTCAGACCCTTCCGCCCTCTGCCACTGAGGAACCCAGAGATCTCAAGCAAGTTGGATTTAATTAGCATATATGTGCCAATTAAAACCATTAAGACTGGATGGAAAGTAGCTGAACTGTGAGCAATTTGTAACTTTGCTGAGACAGCAGTTGGAAATGGTGCTGAGGAACGGGGGTCGGGGTCCTTAGCAGAAAGAGAGGGGCCAGTGACCCGGGTTTGTCCAGTTGGCGCCCAGCAGAGACCCTCCCGGGAAAAGTGTGAGGGAGTCTCGTGGATTTTTTTCTCATTTATGGTTTATTGCGTATAATGGGGGAAATTCTGTGTTGTCATAAAATTTGCGGTTTGGGGCAGCTGGGGAGGATTATCCCCAGGGAGAATGCTGAGGATCTAGTGTTTTTACTCGCGTTGCTGCTTTACTTGCTCCTGAATCGCAGGGACTGAGATTCCGAGGTTCTCTGAACTGTTCTGTGCGTAGAAAATCATGTTTGGCTATTACATGAATAGTCCCGGTATTGGTGTTCAGTTAGAAGCATTTTTGATAAGAGTTTACTTTCACTTTTTCATTAGAGGCCGACTGCACTAGCCAAAATTCTTGGAGTTTACAGAATTGGCTACAAGAATTCTCAGAACAATACTGAGAAGAAGTTGGACCTCCTTGTCATGGAAAATCTTTTCTATGGGAGAAAGATGGCACAGGTAAGGATATTGGACTGTGCAAAGCATTTAGCTCCTGGGCCCCTTTGTGCTCTGGTTCCAGAATATAACGCATCAGAGAATAACATCTTGTTTGATGGTACGTGTTAAACTTTGGCTGCTAGGTCACATTTAACTTTGGACTCGTTTAACCCTGTAGGGAAGAATGAAGAGGAATATTGTGGACTGCTCTTCAAATTTAACATCTCCAATGTCCTAGAAACACAGAATCGCAGAGTGAGAAGGCAGACCTACTTCCCCTGTTCAGTTTTGAACATGCAGAAACTGAGGCCCACAGAAATTAAGTAGTTATGACAGTTGCACCAATATTTCGAGAACTCAGGTTGATCTGCATTCTAGAATGGTACTCCCAAGGGCTGGTCCTTGAACTGTTCCTAGTCTGTGGTGAGATGAGGAGCTTGTACTAGAATGGAATTTAAGGCCCCGCTTTCTTCATTGTGTGTGTCTGACTGCGAGAAAAACCGTTGCTAGCCTACACAGTGAGCTTCCTGGTGTGATTGACTTAGTTCCAGCAGGGGTCCTCCTGTCGTTCTGAGCCGGGACTGCCTGACGAGCAGTGATCTGACTGGTACACTTCAGGTCCCACTGGTCTAGTATCCGAGTCCCCTGACCTTTGCCACCACTCCCAGACTCCTAGATAGGCTGTTGCTTCTCCATTGCTCTAAGTAACTGCACAGAGTTTTGATACCAAGACTTTAAGACTATTTTTTAAGACTAGTTTCCTAAGACTATTTGCACCTGGTTTTTAAATTGCACTTCAATCCAGTGACATATTTTTGGAGTTACTTGTTAATGTTTCTTTTTTTTTTTAATTCACCCCTTTAAAAAAAGATTTTATTTATTTTCAGAGGGGAAGAGAGGGAGAAAGAGGGAGTGAAACATTAATGTGTGGGTTGTGCCCCCAACTGGGGACCTGGCCTGCAACTTGGGCATGTGCCCTGACTGGGAATAGAACCAGTGACCCTTTGGTTCACTGGCTCTGGCACTCAGTCTGCTGAGCCCCACCAGCCAGGGCTGTTAATGTTTCTTAAAGTTGATTAAATGGGTGAGTTGTTTTGGAAATGTTTCAGTAACTGAGTACTTGCTATTCATTTCATATGACACAACTATATCACATATATTTTATGTATTATGCAATTATAATGCATGCATTTAATGACTTGTGTTAAGTTTTAAAATTAAATTTAAAAGTGTATATAATGACAGTGACTATAGTGAACCTTTCAGCTTTTTAATTTAATTACATTAATCATTGGTAGCAACTCAAATAAATGACAACCTTTTTTTTGTGTGTGCCAGGTTTTTGATTTGAAGGGGTCACTTAGGAATAGAAATGTAAAAACCGATACTGGGAAAGAGAGTTGTGACGTAGTCCTGCTGGACGAGAACCTTTTAAAGATGGTTCGAGACAACCCCCTGTACATCCGCTCCCATTCCAAAGCGGTGCTGAGAGCCTCCATCCGCAGCGACGCGCACTTCCTTTCCAGCCACCTCATTATCGACTATTCTTTGCTGGTCGGGCGGGATGACACCAGCAACGAGCTGGTTGTTGGAATTATAGGTGAGTCAGTAAGCATGCCGTACTTACAGTTCGGGATGGAAACCAGAGTCCAATTTGAAGGTTATAATGAAAACCCGGTGTACTGATAGTTCACTGAATGTTCATCAAGTTCATCAAGTTTCTTTGAATAATTTAAAAGTAATAGTTTTAAAATTCGATGATATAAATAGTACCTTCTATTCAGTTTCCTCATTTGCATTTTCATCATCCTTACCCAAACGTCCCCTATGCAAAAAGTCCCTTAGAAACGACGCCCTGGGAGGTGGCTGTGAGGCTAATGTGGGTAACACGGGGATGGCCCTTCAGAGAGCAGCTGGCGCATTGCCAGCACTCAGTAAACGCTAAGTGTCCTAGAAGTGATAGTAATCACTCTTGTCATTTGCTTGTATTTATTGATACATCTTTATTGCTGCTATTGCTCCTTGTAACAGATTATATTCGAACATTTACGTGGGACAAAAAGCTTGAGATGGTTGTGAAATCGACAGGAATTTTAGGAGGGCAAGGTGAGCAGAATTATTGTTTTGTTTGTTCTTTAAACTATTTTCATGTTTTCCTTGTCAGTTAACATTTTAAAAAATGGATACTTTTTAATTCCAAAAATGTAAGTGGTCATCTCTGATGTTATCATTTCCAAAATGATCGAATAGTACAGGTAGTTATTTGTTTTTTAGAGATAGTTGTTTAGATGGGGAAATATCACACTTAAATTTGTGTTAAAATGCCAAAGGTTCTCAAAATGAAAATAAAAAAAAAAAAAAGGCCAGAGGTTCTGAGTAAGAGGTTCTCTTGAATTCACACTTGAAAGCTTCCGAGTTCTCTGAGCGCTGCCAGCCCCTGTGTGCTTCACACCGCTCTCTGGGCAAGAGCTGGTCTTCCAGAATAGCAGCACCTGCCGGGAAGACCCCGTGCCGTGTTGGGGCTCGGGAACAACAGCCCTTTCTGAGGCTGCTGGGTGCACGAGTCTTTACAGCAGTTTGCGTGAAAGAACATTGCTGTCGAAGTCAGTTGCCTGGTCGTTGATGTACCAGTTTTCTTTTCCCTTTCACAATTTTAGGTAAAATGCCAACTGTGGTCTCTCCGGAGTTGTACAGGAGTCGATTTTGTGAAGCGATGGACAAGTACTTCCTGATGGTACCGGACCACTGGACTGGTTTAGGTCTGAACTGCTGAAATGAAGTGCTCGTTTTGAAATGGACCACGAAGCAAAGGGGGCTGGAGAGAAGGGCCAAAAATAAGCTATGTTTACTTTCTTTGTCGCATTCACCACTGTTGGCCAAAGCCTTTCAGTTCTGCTTTTGTGCAGGAAGGCCATCTGTAACTGAAGGGTGGAAGTTCCGTGGGTTTGCATTTTGGATTTTGACACCTGCAGATTGGCTGTCCCTCGTTGGGAAAGCTGCACGAACAGTTTTTCATGTAAGCAGAAATGCAGACACATTTCAAAGGGCTGAGGACAAATGTGTGGTTAGAGATGAGGAGACGGGGTGAAAATGAGTTGTCGTACCCCCTGACAGTCCTGTGAAGAAAACAGTCTCATCCGTCTGACTCCCTTGGCATCGCGTTTGACACATTCTTCACTCAAAAAGCATTTGTAGAGCTGCTGGTTTCTGTTTCCTTCTTATGTAACAATTTAATGCTGCCTATTACCAGAATTTCTGAAGCCTTTAAAAAATTCTGAACCATTCTATTAATGGCCAGTTAAACAGATGGACACAGTCTGTTCTTGTTTTACAGAGGAATTTGCCACGTGCCGAGCCTGGCCCTGTTTTCCAGGGTGTTAGAGGGTTTCAGGGTTCTGCCTGTACTTCGTCGTGGGTGACAGGAGGCCACTGCCATTAACGTTAAGCCTTATTTTCTAGAGTGTTTTTTAAGCTTGTTTACAACTTTTGTGTAGTTAATATTTAAGCAGCACTTACCTGCACGTGCCCTTCGTCTAGGTTTTTCCCCCTGATTTTCAGGGGCAACATTAGTAAATGAGTCTACAGTGACTAAATTCCCAAAGGGAGAATGATTAATGGAGGGTTTTTTAAAAAATGTGAAGAATAAATTAAGCCCAATCTAAGAAGTTGGGTGAAAGAGAAGCACTTGATTGTTGTTTTGCGCAGAGGCAGGGTGTCCTTTCAGTGTAACGAGCAGTTTAAGGGACGTCTCTATGATTAAGACATTTTCAGGGTGGACGTCCCTGTCTGCTAACTCCCTGTAGCAGTTTCTGGGCCAGTTCTGCTATTGAGAAATGTTGGAAGATAAAATAGTCTTAGTAAGGAATTTCTTGTTTAATAGAGAAGTTGTTTAAAAAGTGATCAGAAGTATAAATGTAATAACATAACCCTGAAGCTTTGAGCTTCTTTGCATAATAAGGATAATTTGGGGAGTGTTCTACTCTTTTTTTAGGCTTCGTGTAAGAAGAAAAAGGAGTCTGGACGCATTCCAGTTACAGAGACTATAAGGCATGAAATGGGAACATTTGGGAAGTTTGCTTTAGAGAATGAAAGCATTCGTTTGGTGTGTGGCGCTTCCTAGAAACGTGATTCATTTGGAATCGAAACAGGCTGACTGAAGACTTATGGCTGATCTAATGATAAGCATTGGAAAACAGCCACATGTGGGGTGCGCCCTTTGAAAACATGCGGAGCCCTGGTGATTTCAGTTTTGGTATCAAAGGCTAGTGAAGAAGTTGTTCCGGAGTAAAACGTAGTGGAACATGAACTTCTGTGTCCCGGAACAGTGGATTTGGCGTCTCATTTTGAATGCACAAACTATTAGATTGTCTGTTCATTTTTTCTGTCAGGATACTCTGGGTTATTTCTGGTCCATTTCCTGCACACCTCCCCTGCCCCCCGCCCCCCCCCAAGACGAACACTCCCTGTAGCAGGTGCTTCCCCCGGCTGTAATCAGGTGTTCCTTTGTTTCAGTCTTAATACCTTGCGTGTATCTTGGATCCTTCACTGGAATAGCTCTTGACAACAATTATGTGTCTTGCTGATCTTGTTTTCCTTGCCCTTGACCTGAAGAACCATTTTTTTAAAGTACTGCTCCCTCTTAGACACTTTTGTGGCTAAAAGAAGATCCAATATACTATAAACTGAAGCAGTACTTGCTTCCTTCAAGGATGATCCATCCCTTTAAAGCTGTTGGAATGAATGGGGAATACACAATGCGATTTGCTGGGAGTGCTGGAACTACTACATCCCTGGCCCTTGCCGCGCTCGTGCAGGCCACCCACACGTGGGAGGTGTTTGAAACTCCGTGCTGCTCACTGGCAGGCACTGGGAGGCGTTCCCCCTCTTGAATTCCCTTCCTAGGCCGGGATAATATTAATGCTGAAAAGGTAAGGATATGGAAGAAACCTTAGTACTTTCTTCCTGAAAATAAAATGCAAATCCTGAAAATAAGTGATAGTAGCACATGAAAACTATATAAATGCTGCACTGTGTAAAAATTTGTAAGTAATTTGAAGCTTTTTGATGCCATCAGAACTTTATTAAAAAGTAAAAAGCATTTACCTTTTTCTTACCGAAGCCTAAGAAAAATAAGGGGAATAAGCTGTTGCAAGGCCTTTGATAGCCTATTAAATATTTTTAATTTATAGGTATTCAAAATTTCCTGTTAAATGCCCTGCTTCCAGTTTTCTCCTTGGTCCCGCAGTGAGTGGTTTTCTAGCTTGGCTTTTACTGGACAGTGTAAATAGTAGGGTTCTGTTGGTTTTTGTGGCATCAGCTTCTCCTTGGCATTGGACCCACTAGCAACGAGCTTGTATAAAGCTGCCAAGGGAAGTAATCTGTCTGTAGGAAGTCTGCTTAGTTAACAGTGGAAACGATCATGGACGAGCCTGTTGGAGGAACAGGTCAGGCCATTCATTATGCCTCAAGTGTTAACCTACCGACTTACGCAGTATTCAGAGCATCTAGTGCAATGCCTTTTTTGTTTGTTTTTGTAACACGGGTGCATTGTATTATAGAAAAATTAAAATTACAATCATGAGCATTTTATTAATGCTTTTGTGTTGGTTTTGTAAAAAAATGTACATTATGTCTTTCGACAGGTTTAATTTTAACTAGAGAAATGATATTGTAAATCATATAGCCTCTTTTAACTTAGTATGAAAAATTCAATTAGCAACATTGAAAATACCTAATGTATTATATTGTATATATTTCTGTACTTTGCTTCCAGCTGTTTTATATGATTAATATGTTATTTAAGAGATAAAACCCCTTGACCTTTTAAAGACTTACATTGTAAATAAAGACGAGTTACAATAAACTGAGAATCAGCTTCACTTAGTTTTAAATCTGCTTGAGGAAATTAACACGGCATGCAAGACTGGCCCCTGGTCGCTGGCCCTCTGCTCCTTCTCTCCCGCTTCGTTTTCTGAAAATTCGTCTTTCTCTAATACATAGCCCTTCTTCTTGCATCCCAGAACCGGGTTCCTGAGTTTGTGGGTCCCTTCCACCAGTAGGAAGCTGCCCGGCCTTTTCTGCCGGGAATGCTGAGTTTGCCTTAGCATCTTTCGTGTGGTCGGAGTTTACCTACAGTGGGTCTCACTGTGGTGTTAGACCCACTGGGGCTGTGGGTGCTGCTGCCCACTTCACGGGGCCTGACCTCACCTGGCGGAAGGCGGAGCCACTGGACTGGGGGTGGCCCCGCCCCCGGGCGCCCTGGCGCCGCCTCTCAGCTTTTCCCTTCGTGGGGAGGAAGAGGCACAGGCGTAGGTACCAGGCACTGAGCTTTCCGTCCCCACTCTGCCAAATTAATTTGTGTTGGAAATTAATTTCTTACTGAGTTCCTGGAGTAATTCTTAATAAAACTTAAGTTTTTAAAACCTGATTTTTAAAATTCGTGCTGCAAAATAACAAAATTATTCATCTTAACCATTTTCAAGTATGTGGCTCAGTAGTGTTAAATATGTTCCCATTGTGTGGTACGTCTCTAAAACTTTCTCATCTTGCAAAACAAACTGCCTATTATACAGCCCTCCACCCTCACCGCAGCCCCTGGAAACCACCACTGTACTTTCTGTTGCCCTGAATTTGACTATGTTAGATCCTTCGTTATAAGTAGAGTCATAAATATTTGTCTTTTTGTGATGGGCTTATGTCACTTAGCATAATGTCCTCAAGGTTCATTGATGTTGTAACTTTTCCTTCCACTTTTCAGCTTGAATGATTATTTTATTGCGTGTATGTACATTTTTAAAGTTCATCAGTGGACGTTTGGATTATTTCCACCTCTTGGCTATGAACACGGGAGTACAAATATATCTTTAAGATCATTAAGAAACTTTTTTTGGTAACTACAGAGGTGGGATTGCTGAATCACGGTGGTTTCATTTTTTTAACCCTTGAGGAGACTCCCTGCGGTCTTCCACGGTAGTTGTTCTCTTTACAGTCCCAGCAGCAGAGCACAAGGTTCCAGCTTGGCCACATCCTCTCCGCCGTTTACTGTTTGTTTTACGGCAGCCATCTCATGGATGCGAGGTCATGTCTTGTGGCTTCGATTCGACTTCCTCTGATGACTGATGATGTTGAGCAGTATTTTCGCGTGCTTGTTCGTTAAAAGTCCTGTTTCAGACGTCCAGTCTCTTCTTACCGAGTCCGCCTGTCTGCAACAAATTAGAACAGACAATAGCATCGGTAGGGAGAGAGATGTTAATTAACTTCAGCATGCAGAAACGTGCCTTGTGGTGCCACTGGGTGGTTAGGACCCTGCGCATGGATATCCATTAGCACCTGGACAGCGCATGCTCTGGAGGGCCCAGGCACCTGAGCCGGACTCGCGGCGTTGCCGTCTTCTTCACCTTTCACCTTCTCATCTTCAAAGAGCTGCATGACATCAAGGCTGTTCAAGCATGCTGAGGTATAATTAGTGGTCCTGTAGGTACCAGCAGCAGAGTTTGGTGGGTACTTCTAGATTCTTCTACATAGAATTGGATGGGCCTTTCTGCTGCTAGCTTGCCGCTTCGTCTAGGAAAAACCCATCTGGCAGCTCCAGCTCCCAGACTCTGACACGGTCATCATCCCCAGGCGTATTACTTACAGTGCCAGACTGTGACATGATGTCGTCACAGGGCTGCTCCTTCGGAGAGCCCAGCTCAAGCTGCTAACAGAGGAGCACACCCTGTGGACTAGCAGCGCTTCCCCAGGGGTGTGTTTTGTCTGGTCGCACCACCACGGTGCAGGGGCCCTGTTGATCATTTCTGTGTCCATCTCTGAATGCCCTTAGCTGGAAATTACAAGAATTACTCTTCATGTCAGAGGAATGCTTGTTGCTTCTGTCTGCCCCAGTGAGTGCAGCCGTGGGTGACACTGGATAAGCTGAATGAGACAGCTCTGAAAAGCCCAAGCTCTTCAGCTGTGATGGAAAGCGGCCTTGACCCAAGCCTGGAACCTGCTCTCTGGGCATTCTGGCTGGGTGCCACAGGAGTGGGGTTTTTCTTCCTATTTATTTATTTTTATGTTTTTATTGTTCAATTACAAGTGTCCCCATTTCCTCCCCATTACTCTCCCCTGCCCTACCATCCCCCCTTCCTGTTGTCTTTGTCCATGTGTCCTTTATGCATGTTTCTTGACCCTTCCCCCTTTTCCCTGTTATTCCCCTCCCCTCTCTCCTCTGATCACTGTCAGTTTGTTCTTTATTTCCATGTCTCTAGTTCTATTTTGCTCACTTGTTTGTTTTGTTGGTCAGGTTCCACTCAATTATAGGTGAGATCATGTATTTCTCTTTCACTGCCTGGCTTACTTCACTTAGCATAATGCTCCCCAGTTCCATCCACGCCGTTACGAAGGGTGGGAGCTCCTCCTCCTTTCTGCTGCGTAGTATTCCATTGTGTAAGTGTACCGCGGTTTTTTGATCCAGGAGTAGGATTTTTATCTGCTGCTTCTCATCAGCATGGTGTGTGCTATTCACAATCAGCAACACTTGTCTGCTCTGTCCTGGTGGTTATGAGCCACCTTGTGAACAGAGGGTTTCCCTGGATTCAATCAATCCATGGCTACTTAGCTTCATGTCACTTTGGTGTTCAATTCTTGTTTGATGTTGCAACATTTTCTCAAATTGCTCGGTGTGTGTGAGTGTGTGTATGCAAACTCACAGGGAAAATTGTCAGTAGCTGGATGACTCTAAAAATAATGTCTTTGTTTTGCTTCTAACCAAGTTTAATTAACCAGAGAAAGCCTAAATTGTGTATAATGGAAGCTGTTTTTGACTGAGAGCATATTAACTTATGTTGCAGTCTATGAATAAATTGATGATCTAGAAACTTTGGTGCTTAGCTGATCAGTGAGATGTACCAATTTTGATGTTGCTAATTATATTTGCTACAGCACTTGCCGATTTAAAAATCGCACACCGAGAATTGACAGCCCCTGCTGTTGACAGAATGACGTGTACGGTATGTTTAAAAGAAGGATATGACTGTTTTCGGGGCAGCAACAGTGTATCATTTTTAGAATAAGATAAATCGTAAGTCCAAGCAAATGTTAGTTTTACAGTTAATGTGAAATGTCATGCCTTGTCAGATAACTCAGTACAGTATTATTTATTTACATAAACGTAATATTTTTTAACTCACTGTGTGAACTAGAGGAATTTGTTTCTCGACTCATCTGTATACTTTCAACCTCATCCTCAAGGAGAAGGAGTTCATTCTCCTCTCCAAGATTAACTCCTTTCTCCTTTTATTCTTGGTCCCTTACTCTCCTATCTCCTGCTAGAACTTTCTCTAACAAGTAGCCCTATGCCTGAAGCTTCTTCTGTTGTATCGACTCTTTCAATATACTGGCCTGTGGAAGTTCCAGTTAGAATCACAGCTTTCTCCCTCAGCCTTCCCTAATGCAGTCATCCCGTCTTTCCTCGGCCACTACCGAGCTTCGAGGAGGCACGTGCCACATCCACTGCTCCCTCACGCTGACCGCCCCTGCCCACTGCAGTCCGCTTTCTACGCCCCACCGTCGCTCCTGTGAAGGTCATCTTGGGTTTAGCACACTTGTGAAATCCAACAGCTTAAATGCATGTTCATTACTGGTTAAAATGGAAACGACTTTTGTTTTTAAAAGCAACTAAATCCAAAGAATACCTTCGCTGATTCAGCCAGCAAACAGGTTTATTCAATAAGCAACAGGACATGTTTGCTGACTTGAAGAATGCTACATGTAGGTGAATCTAGAAAAGAGATCTGTTTTTACGTTTCCAATTTTAGAGAACACTAGCTGTAAAAATCTTGTGTTTTTTGGTAAATGTACACCTCACACAGTCTTCTTTGTGAAACCCGGGGGGAAGAGAGTTCAACGTGAACACGTAGGTTCAAGCATTTCTCGCTGGACATGCTGAGTGGCCCAGGGAGGGAGGTTCTCTAAGCTAAGGCAGATTCAAAACTCAAAAACTTTATGAAGACACCTAAGTGAAATCCCATTAAAAACATATTAACAGTTTGAGACTGCTTTATGAAGGCAGGGACCTCTCCTTACTCATTTCTGTGTCCTCAACAACAGTTTTTTGCACAGTTGAACTACTGATAAGACCATGGCAGTAGGCACAGAGTGCTACTTTTAGATAGCCACAGTTCCTTCTGAGTAAGCCGCTGTGTTTTTTGTCAGATGACTCGGTCATCGTAATGCTTGTGATTGGGTCCAGTCCTTGGCTCCCAAAGCAGCCCTCTTCATAGGCTAGACGTGCAGAGCCCACACCTAGGAGGGTTCTGTCCAATAGAAAGGCTTCCTTCCTGTTGGATAAGCCTAGTGGATCCAATCAAATGCCGTTTCTTGGTCATTTCAGTTTCCAGAGAAGGCAGTAGAAGTAGGGACTGTGTATGTCAACCGAGACACGGAGATGCTGAGCGGAAAGCCGGTCATGAGTTGGGTGGGCTCAGGGGACTAGGGGTGAGAGCGAACTGGCTTCTGAGGTGATGATAGGATGCCCATGTCCAGCGCTTCTCCGGGGCCTGAGCTGCCATTCAGGATAGGAATGCCTTGCTGGTTCTCCACGCAGTCCAGATAGGCTCTAAGGATTTTCTTTCACGCATATAGAAATAAATGCCCATCAGGTGACCTGGGCGTGGCCTGTTACTTAAAGCCAGCAAGAGTCTGACACACTATTTAGGCACTAGAAATTCTAAAAGGAATTATTAATGCTTTTGTTGCCATACCATACATTGTAACAGTGAGCCAACTCCACCATATTAACATTTAGCTTTATGGCTTTAGGTTGCTCCTGTTTTTCAGTCAGTGATGGATGCATTTTTTGCCAAAATAACATAGTGTTAAATGGTACTATGCTTTTCAATGTAAATCGACACTTTAAAAAGTATTATAAAGAAAACTAACCAGGTAAGTCTGAGAAACACTTTTATTATCCATATTATTTAAAGTTGTTCTTATTTAAATCAGATTGCTTGGTTATATTCTGAAGTATTTTGTACATATAAATAGAACCAGGCCTGGCCAACATGTGATTTTTCATTAGACAGGCTTTCTTTGAAGCTTTAATATATTTTTTAAAACTTTCTTGTCTGAACTTGAAATTCCATGTTATCACAAGAATTGATCCACAGAAGCTCATTTGCAATCTCTACATTGATTGGGAAGAGTACCCACAGGGTTTTAGCTATTATTTTTGGACTTACTCCCCAACCCACACAGGCAATTAAGTAAGAAAAAAGGGGACATTCATCCAAACTGTCCATTACAACCTGGGTTGCACTCAGTGACATAGTGTTTTGTTTCCTGATCTCAGCGTTTAGCACACACCTCCTCGCTGTTTACGTCTAGGGCTCTGCTCTCTCTCCCCAGCCCTCCACCTCCCCTTCCATCATAGGCTCCCACCCCCACCCCTTTTAAATGAAATGCCTCTTTCTGGTGAGGAAGGTACCTTTGCTAGGGGACAGCCTTCAGCACTTAATGCCTCCCTTCCCCCCTCAGGGACTGACAACATGGAAACACATGATTTTTTTTTTAATGTGCTGTCTATGCACATAACACCAGGAATTCAGGTTAAAATGAGGGAAACTCAGACATGTTTGTTCTCCTAGGACGAGCCGCTCTTCTTTCTTGGTACCTAAGGAGGACTTGAACTCGAACAGAATTTGGATGTTTTCGTTTATTTAATTATAAAGCCAGCTCAGTGGCTGTGCCATTCAAGGCTTTCCAGGCCGAACGGGAGTCTGCAGGGTCTCTGACGTGTGTTTACTCTCCTAGTTCTCACAGCTCTGGGGATTCAAAAGCATATAGCAAATATTTTAAAACTGTCAACCCACGTCTTTTCCTGCAAATGTTATGGCGAGTAGAAAAATATAAATGTACATAGTGAAAATAGAGTGGGCTCCTCATGAAAATTCAAGAATTTCAGAATGGCATGGAAACATACAGGAAGGCAGAAAGCAGATGAATTATTAAAGAATTATTGCTGGATTTATATCAGACTCCTATTAATTTAAGCCCTGAATTCACAGGCATGTATTTATTGCTAAGTTAGGACTATGAATACAAATCAGAGCCTGGTTTATAATTGAATAAATTTTGGAACTTTTCCTTTTTCTCTCTCTCTTTTGACCCACATACTTGGCAGGTTAGCACTTACTGCAAATAATGGCTCATAGACCGAGAAGACCCTCTTCTCCAGTGGAAGTCACTTCTGTTTGAATACAGCTCAGTGGCGGCCACTTCCCCTCCCCCGGAGGCAGCGCCAGCAGCATCTCACACACCGCGTCTGCGCTGTTCTCTTCGCCTTCTAACCAGCCGTTACTACACAGGCGTACAAAGTCCCTTTGGTGCACTTCGGAGTTTCCTTCGGGAAAACCGTCATCCCTCCCAAGCCATGTGTGGCTTCCATCTTTTATTAGAGATAAAATCCCTAGTCTGTTTCTATTAATCAAAGTATATAATTGTTTTTGTTTTAGTTTTTGCTGGAAAACAATTTTACGTTCATTTCCAATTTGTTTGCCAGCATGATAATATAGGACTGCAGAACCTATTTTTAGCAATTGCTCTGTTCTCTAAAAATGAGCATTGAACCTGTATAGAGAATGGAGAAATTATCAAAGAAAGGTTCTACAGATCTTAATATTTTGCTACTGAACAAAGGGGAAATGCATGTAAAATCATTATCCATGAAAAATAAGTCTTGTTTAACTTATGACAACAACTAGCCAATTGGCCATGGTTTACTCTCCCCAGTCTGAAATGAGAATTTGGTTTCCATAAGACTCTAGCAAAATAATTTCAGAAATATAATGCATTTGGCATATCAAATATGTAAATATTTTAATAAAATAAATACATGAATGGTATTAAAATCACTATGATAAAAAAAGAAAAATATGGTTCACTTAATAATGAGGCATTACAAGAAGATGCCCTTTCATTTTTCTTCTTTTCTAAGGTAACCTTGGGCTGAAATCTGTGTGGTTTTGTTTGTTTTTTAGGAGGATTCATGATGTGATGGAATGCCAGGTGTGGTAGCGAAGATTTCAGCTCCCCCCACACATTACCTCTGTGACCTTGGGCAGGTCATTCACCCTTCGAGGAGCCTTGGTTTACTCGTTTATAAAATGGGCACCACAGCTACTTTGTTAAGTAGACACAGGGGAGTGAAATTGCAAGCTCCCGAGGTAAGCATATGTTTAAAATGGTAAGGAACTGCCACGCTGTTTTCTAAAACGGTTTGATCCTACTTGACTTTTAAAAGAAGAAGCGGACTAGCTATTTTGGTGCTATCTGTCCACAGCGTTAGAGATCAGTGAATTCCCTGATCGACATAGGAATTGCCTAGTAATGCATCGCAGAGAGTGTGGACGGAGCAGGCACACAGGAAATGCAGGTTGGAAAGTTTTGCTTTGGCTTGCCCATCCCCCCTCATTCCCGAGTG
>PVKM010023503.1:0-21114 GCA_004027735.1 Carollia perspicillata | reverse complement strand
TGGCATTGAAAGGCAAACATTAAATAGTGCAGTAACTATGGATTCTTTTATAGACACCCTGAGACATTGCTATATTGCAGAGGTTTTGTTATGTTATTACTAACTCGTGGGTAGTATTCTTTTTCAGCCTTAATTCTCTCAAGCACAGCTGCCAAAATTTCTAGTAGAATATTTACAAGTAATCTCCACTCATAAACATAGTAGGAAATAGAGACATATAAACACAACCTGAGAGTATGATTATGATAATAATGCTGAGGCTTCAGAGAAAGTACCATGAAGGAGGCAATACCAACGAATAGCAAGAAGAAGTTTCTTGCAAAAAAAAAGTGGCGAACTGTTGGGTGTGAAATCGACAACCAGTATAGCATCTTCCTGGAAGCAATTTGGAATGTTGGGGTGCTGAGTCCACGGAATACAAGGCTGGGAAGATGAGCATGAGGCAGACCTTGGGTGTCGTGCCAAGAAATTCTATATGTCATAAATGCTGATGAGGGGATTCCAATTAAAAGGTGAATATGTATAGTTACATAATAGTTTAAGATCGGTAGACTCAGTTTATAGAATCATTTTAGTGAAGACAAGCAAATGGTAAAATCCCACTCAGCAAGACAGTAAGTTGAGTGTTTGGAGATGGTTTCAGTTCTTAGTGCCCCCCTCACCCTTCGTAATCATTCAAAAGCCTGACCAGCACAGGCCATCGATATGGGGACATTATCAATCCTGCTCTTCACCACTGTTTATGGTGTCTCGATGGCCTATCAAGTTTGGAGTGGGGAGCTGCTTTATTTCTCTGTCATGTTTTTCCTTCTTTCTATCTGATGATTCTTCCTTAGAAGAGTTGATGGTATAGAAGCTACACAGAAGCACTTATGACAACAGAGGTCACACATGTTAGGTATAACAGACAAAAAGTAAGAAGAATTATTATCAGTGTTTTGGGTTGGCTCCTAAGCCAATAGCCAATTAGTGCCTAAAGGCAAACCTAAGGAATAGATCCCATTCCTAATCCAAAAAGTCTTTGGAGTCAGCTATAGTGATACTTGCCAAATCATTGAATTAAAATAACTTATTTTTCCTCAGACCGTATTGTTAGTATTAGAGACTCTAGATATATCTGCATAGATATAAGCACACCATTTCCCCCCTAAACAGCAATTGTTCTTTGAACAAGAGACTGTTAAAGAGGCCTTATTCTGAATTATTGCCTGCTCAATTTCATGGACAAGGGTATAGTCTGGTACCCCTTCTCCTCTCTGGCTTGTACACATAGACTTTCCACACTTCTTGGGGCATTTTGGGAAGCACAGAGTGAAGAGGTTTGGGAAGGAAAGAAAATTGTCCAGAATTCAACTCGATGAGTTAGGGTTCCTCTTCTGAAACTGAAGCCCAGAGCATCAAAGGAGTGCTATGGTCCCAGGAACTCACATTTTCAGAATCAAGATAAACAGACAGACTTAAAGTACAAGAGAAGCAACGCTTCTTGCTCATAAGATCAGTCAAAGGGAGAGAGCCTCCAAATGCACACCATCTGTTCTGTAATTCTCTTCCAAGTCTTATTTCTATGAGAGCACATTAACCAAGTACTTTTTAAGCCAGTGCTAATGAAAGGTTCTGGAGTATTGTTCTAATGGAGGCAGGAACCTTCTTTTATAATAATGAAGTGACACAGGATTTTTTTTTCTGACTATTCGGCCCATTGGAGTCTATGCCATTTTAAAAAGTTGCATAATGGTTGAGTCAGTTACACAGAAAACCAAGTAATTACACACACACACACACACACACACACACAATCAAAGAATGTACAGCCTATCAATAGAAAGTGTTTACAAACCTAATAGTCATTTGTATACTTTAGCCAGTTCACAAATAAATTGTGTCCTCATAAAAGAGTGAATAAAAATGGGAAAAAACACAATTTTAAGTAAGATTAAAAAGTGACAACTTTCGTGCCATGTACTTTGAGTAGAAATTGTATACATCTCATGTGGCCAATTACTTCATTGAAAAGTCCTGGGTAGAAGCCGTCTCCTAACGGAAACTGATTCTAGATGGTTTCTGAGTGTTCTCTTTGTGAAATTTTAAGCAAGAATCATCTTCCAGTGACTCAAGGAGGGTTTTATCTTCTTTAGTGTGGTATATAAATCTCAGTATCAATTCCTTGAAGCTTCTACCAGTATTTGAATATTGTTATTCTCTAGGTTCTCTGCTGTGTTTCCAGGTGTTTGGTCATGCAAGGATGGTTTAGCAGCGCATTGAGGGAAGGCTGCTCATACTTGTTTATAAGAATAGGTGCATTGCATGAGTCTCCTGAGATATTTGGTCAGGTCTACCTGCAAGAACTTGGGGTACAGAATAGAAGATGATATTATCAGGTATGTGACTGGCCTGTTAGTGATTCATAAGGGCAAAGTTAAAGCATCCCATTAAGACTTTAATTAAAACCAAAGTCATAGGATGCAGAAGTTTGAGAGTCTGAGAGAATGACTACTTTTATTTGCCTAATTCCATATGTTCTTTTTCTTTTAACATTTGTCACCCATATTTATTTTTTAACACTATTACAGATGTCCCCAATTTCCCCCTCCTTTTCATGCATCCACTTGGTCCTCACCCCACCCCCCGACCTTCACCACATTGTTGTCTGTGTCCATTGTCTACACACATACACACAGATACCCCCTATACTCCTCCTCTCTGAGATCTGTCAGTCTGTCCCATGTGTCCATGCCTCTGGTTTTATTTTGTATTTCACTTTAGTTTGTCTATTGGATTCCACATATGAGTGAGATCATATGGCATATGTTCTTTATATCATTTCTGAAGTCTAGTGGTTGCATGAACTACAGAGTTTTTAAATAGTGACAGGGCTTTGCAACTTGTTATGATAATAATCTCAGTCATATGGGTGCCCTTGTCACTAAAGAGATAGCATGGAATTCACCAGTTTGGAAATACAATATCAAGTACATTTTTTTCTTTTACTACCATTTGTGACATAGCTTTTTGTCAAGGAAAGGCTGACCAGCACATACATCAGGGGATAGTTACATTAATTTTGTTTGGAGATCTTCCAAAGAATCCTTCATTTTGGGCTTCTATATGTCACACCTTTAAAGTTAACCAGGATTACAGAAGTGGCAGCTATATCAGAGAAAAATGCAACAGTTTTACTACAAGTTTTCTCACCAGTGTTCTTTGAGTATAGTGGCTAATTGTTCTCGCTGTCTCCATTTTCCACAAGTCTCCACTTGAGGTCCTACAGCTAATTAATCTCCAATCTTAGGGTGACAAAGGTGATTCTTCTGCATGGCATTCAGATTCTATGACTGTTCTTTTCCTAATCGGGGACAATTATACTATTCTAAAATTGTCTCTTTAAATCTCTCCAAAGATTTGGCTCCTCGGTATCTGACAAGGGCCAGGATCCTATTATAGGAGGGGTCTGTCTGGGAAAATGATCAGCCAGGGAATTTCCTTTTGCCTCATATCTATGCCTTTTTGTGTAAGCTGCTGCAATGATAGTGGCCTCCACAATAGTGTGCATTAGAGCACTCAGTGTTTCTTTAATCTCTTGTTCATTCTTAATTATGTTGCTAAGGTTAGAAAACTTTGTTTCCCAAACTTACCTATCATGCATGATCCCGGAAGACTATCCACCATCAACGTATATATTTTTGTTCTTATCTCTAGCTAATGAATAATCTAATGAGCATGACTTAGTTCTGTGGTCTGTGCGATTTTCCTGTGATTAGGGGTTAGAACCTATCTTACAATATATTCTGCTGTTTTATTCTGAAGGTATAATCCATCTACAAATAGTGTTCTGTCTTAATTTTACTAAAAGAATTTCTAGTAAGTGTGAGGGCTTTGTTTCTTTTTGTTATTTTTGGTTCTGTTATTTTTTTGTGGGTTTGTTCATTTATTTGTTTTTGCATGGGAGAACAGTAGTAGAAGAATTGGTAAATGATATGAGTCCCTTTCCTATGAGGCTTAGACTATTGATTTTAAATCTTTTCTTAGCTTCTGGTTTGTAAGTTTATAGTAGTTTATTTAGCTTCTGTTTTTAAAGTGCATTGTGCAAGTTTTTGTAGAGGCTTTCTTAGATTCATATGAACCTTCATGAGTTTAGCTCCAGTAATACGATCTACAATGCAAAAATATTGCCTACAACTCCTCCAGAGCCTTCTTGAGATATTCAGTCTGGGATCTGAATACAGGGTACCTATAAATTAACATCCAAATTAGATATAACCATACTATGAACAGAGCAGTCCTCAAGGATTTTAAGAAAGAGGTCATCAGGCTAGTATTTAATAGGGTAATCCCACTTACAAAATAAGTTGTTTCCTGTAAAGGGAGTGGGTATGGCATAAGAAGGAAAGAATATTCCCTGGTCAAAGTGTAAATATGAAGAATACAGGGCAGGATACAGGGAATGTCTAAGAATTATTGGAGATTACTGCCACCAGAGTAGTTTGTTGAGTCAAAGACAAGTTCACATGACTGTAAGGCTAAGACCAATATTATAGCACTCATATCCATTAAAGGTTTGCTAAATTGTACTTCAGTATTTGGAGAAACCTCCTAAATAAATTCACTGATAATCAGATTTTCCCCTTCATTTTCTTAGTTTATATAGGTTATTATTTCAAGATTCTTTTTCTTTTGAGTACCTATGGCTACCTTTACCAAGAGACTCCCTACTCTGGTATTTGATGTCTATGGTAGGAGCAGCTGGTTGATTTATCTGAAAAGCCATCAATTTATTCTGAGCCCTATTCTGTTTTGGTAGTGTGGTTCTTTGAAAACATTCAGTGAGATGCTGGAGGCCTATAAATTCTTAGCTTTATTTACAATAAAATTTAAAATCATGTTCTTACAGCATAAGTATAATTTTTAAAATTGTTATGAATATTGATTCAGAGATACAATATTTTTGCTGAGTATTTTTATATTCAAAATTATGTTTCAGTGGACCCACATCTCTTTCCTATTATACACTCTAATTACTTTAGTATCCATGATATATTGCAATGTTTTTCAACTGTGTATCCACACTGTGGTCAAAACAAGATAGCGATTCACATCCAACTGAAAGAATCAGCTAAACACAAATAATACAATAGAACAAAATGTAGTAGAATGTGTTTGGAAAACAAATGTCTGGGAGCCAAGTTATAGATAAATAAATTATCTAATGTTGTCCCTATAAGTGGGATAGAAGAAATCAACTTAAAAATTAGATTATGATTGTAAAATATCCATAGGGTTCTCTCTGGAAAAGAGAGGAGATCAATGGAAGAACATTGTGCAATAGATGTATATTCTACTTCAACAGGAAAAAATGTGAGACAATAAAATCAAAATATGCTTTCACTGAAATGACACAAATTTCTCAAAGTCTATGAAAAACAAAGGAAAAGCAAGATGCTGAGAAACCCATTGAATGGTACCTATTCATCTTTAGAGGGGTACTAGGACAATGATGATGGAATTGCCAGCAATGGCTTTCTGTTTTGAGACATGTTCAGATGGATTTTTCAGGGAAAATGAAAGTGTAGAGAAACATGATACTTTCTTTGGGAAGCAATGATCTACAATCCCACAAATTACCACATCAGGAAATTAGAGCCGCCATTAGAATATATTACCAAAATAGCCTTTAGAGTTGTTACTCACGATGGAACAATATGGAGGTCAGTTAGGTCCTTGTGCTTTTAACAAAAGTAAGCGGAATATTTTAACTGGGCTCTCTGGTTATTATTTCACATATGCATCATTGGAATGCCAGAACTACAAAAATTAAAGAAAAATGAAAATTTAGTGGGTTAAGACATTCTTGGTCATACATAGAAGATGAAAATCTCAATGAGAATAGAAAATTGGGGGTGCACATTGTAAACTCGTTTACAAAAGGATAATTCAATATTACTCTTTAAGAAAAAATGCACTATTCTGCTTCTAAAACATTATATACATCTATGTGTCTGTATGCCTATATTTTGGGAGACAATTCTCCACGAGTCTCTCATGTTTCTGCATATGTTGTGTACATATGACTCTTCCTTGTGTCAAACTTTTTGTTTGATATGCCATATATTTTCTTCACTCACATGACTGCCAGCTAGTGTGGAATGACTGAAACACTGAACTTACCCGGGACTACTCATGGAATGCCTAAATGTGCCCTCTCCATGTGGATTGGCTTCGGTGTAGCCAGTCTTCTCTGTTCAGATCTCAAGCAGGAGTAGTCAAGAGAACAAGAAGGAGATCACGTCACATTTTTGACCTCATACCGAAAGTTTTATAAAGTCGTTTCCACCATATTCTAATGGTCAAAGCAGTTACAAAGTTGCCCACATTCAAGGAGAGGGGACAGTGACCCAGCCACCTGAAGGCAGTAGTATCAAAGACTTGTGTGGCACACTTATTGATAATCTAAAGATGGTCATGGTATTAATACTTTAAGTCTTATCATAGAAGAACGTTTTGTCCAAATTCAACTTTCCTCTAACCACAACTGCTTCACTGTTTTTACTTTCTTATTTATTTTCTTTTTCCATTCTAAAGAGCTATAATTTAAAGAGTAGAGCAGAAGTGCTGCCAAATATGATGCCTATTAGGAAAAATGAGATTTCTTAATTTAGTTAGGCATCTAGAACCCAGACAGAAACATTTTATCATTGGCTACACCAATCTCTTAATTTATACATTTATAAATATCGTAGCCATGTTGCTGTGATTTGGTACACTTGCATGGCTCACCAATACTAGTTCATACTGTCAGTATTTAAAAATATTGGAAAAGTGATGCTTTAAATAAGCTTCTTAAATATTTTTAAAAATGGCATTCAGTGAAGTTGGGAAGAAGAATAAACAGCAACAATCCATGGTTCTGCAGAATTTTTTTTTTATTTTTTATTAGACTACTATACAGAATTACAAAAGGTAAACAGAACAAAACAGAGCAAACCAACAAATCAAAAAGCAGCCCAGCATACTTGCAGCCCTGATCTCTGGTCTCCTCTCACTGGGTGATAACAATGTAACACCTCTGGCCCACAGAGTTATGAAGACATGTGAGGATGAAGCAAAGGCAACTGTAAGAAAACAAAACAAAACAAAATAAAACAAAATCGCTATGAATACTTGATACTAACACATGCCCCATGCTTATGAGATCATGCTCAGGCATTTCTGTGTATGCCAGACAATAATCCTAAATATATATCATAGTCTCATTATTTTTACATAAGCGTTTATGGTATCTGGTTAAGTATGGCTTTGGAATGTAACAATATTGATGAATTGATAGCATAATTTATAATCTGACTATTTTCAAGTTTACTTCCGCATCATGTTTTTCTCAAAAGGAAACATTAATTATTCTCATTGTTTACTGTGGAAATAGTCAACAAACAGGATACTAGACACCGAAGCTGTGTAAACACTATTTACCTATACAAATAATAAGCACTGTTCAATCAATTTCCAGGTTTCATTCAAAGAAACAGCTACCAAAATGTGTCCTGGAGAAGTCACTTTTGGTTGCCTAGGAAAAGAAAAACGTAATAATTGGGTTAATTCGAGTTTTTAACTTACAATATTAATATCAGAATTTTATATTTTTAACCTGAAACATCAAATACAATCACCCATTTATAAATGATGAGGGAAAGATCAAGCTAAAACTAGTTCCCTGAAATCAGAAGTTAAATCACTCACACAGCAGGAGCTAGAGAGGAGGTTCTCCATGAGTTATCATAATCATCTGGGAAAAAATTAAAACTACAGATGCCCGGCTTCACCTTCCACACATGTATTTCAGAAATCTCTCTCTTCACCCTCACCACTTTCTCAGGATTTAGAAGGTAGTCCAGTGATTTCGACGCCGTGCTATGGAGGTGCTGTTACTCCAAAAGCATTTATGCAGCGCCTACCATGTGCTTCGGTTGGGGATTTGGAGGGAGTTCAGATAATGAGTGTTGCACTTGCTGTCCTCAAGGAACCCAGTCCACTGCAGGAAACAGAGAAGCAGACAAATGTCTGCAATTGAAGGCAGTAAGTGCTCAGACCAAGCACCACGGGAGTGCTTAAACTAAATTGAGGAGGAGAAGGGTATAGCCTGTTCTTGAAGGAGAGATACTGACCTGATTCTTGAAGGATGCTGGAAAGAGGAAGGCATTTAATAAAGCTGGAGGGAAAATGAGCCTAAGAAAATGAACAAGAGAAAGGACTGCTGGACAACAGTGTGGTGATTGTGGGGGTGTGGGTGGGTGGAGGTGGAAGAATGTATAAAGGGGATAATTGGTAATAAAAAATAATTTAAAAAACTAGAAAAAAACTGCAAAAATGAACAGACATCACTATCCTAAAGACTTTCTGCACTCTTTTATGAAAACTGGCTTTTATCTCAGAGAATACAGGAGGAAATTTAAAGTATCTGTGCTAGATATTAATAAAATCACTTTTAATTTGGAAACATTGATCTGAATACATCATGGAGATCCCATCAGAAAGGCTTGAGCTAGAGTTTAATCATAGGAAGTTTTTATTTGGCATAAAGTGAACTATATTGCAAGGCTTTCTTTGTGTTCTTACTGTAGGTTGGTTATGGCGTTAACCATGTCTCATAATCTGGATTCCTGACAGATGAAAAGCAAATGCAAAGTTCACCTGTGGATCATCCTATAGCATCCATTTGATTTTAATTAATAGAGAAAATTTAAAGTCCTAGTAGAATTTCCTACTTCCTTTTCCTTAAGACTGATCTTGGTGTCTTTCCAAACACCGCCTACTACCCCACTTTCTGACTGGGAAATTGGGACTCGGTGACCAGACTCATGGCTGAGGCTTCTGCTGAGTTGCTTATTTACAGATATGCTGCATACCTGAGAGCAGAGTCCATGAAGCAAGGTTTGCATTCCGGTTTTCAGGCCTGGCATTTCAATGCAGAGATCCTACTTCCTGATTGACTTGGGGACTAAAATTCAAGCACTCCTCTGACTACACAGATAAAGTATACTTCCTCATAGAGGAAAAGAAAAGCTCAAACATCCCTTCAATATTTTTTAAAAAAATTAAAGATTTTTAAATTTAACTTTTATTCTTTTAAATATTTTGTTTATTGTTAGAGATAAGGGAAGGGAAGGATTAAGAGAAGGAGAGAAACATTAATGTGTGATTGTCTCTTACGTGGCCCCCACTGGGGACCTGGCCCACAACCCAGGCATGTGCCCAGACTGGGAATCAAACTGGCAACCCTTCAGTTCGCAGCCCACGCTCAACCCACTGAGCTACACTAGCCAGGGTTAATTTTATTTTTAGAGAGAGAGGAAGGGAGAGAGAAAGTTAGGGAGGGAAACATCAATGTGTGGTTGCCTGTCGTGCTACCCCTACTGGGGACCTGGCCTGAGACCCAGGCATGTGCCCTGACTGGGAATTGAACCAGTGAGCCTTTGGTTTCCAGGCCAGTGCTCCATCCACTGAGCCACACAAACCAGGGGCTTTCCTTCAATATTTTAATCTCTTGAGAATTAGATCAAAATCTCTCAAGGCGCCATAAGGCTTTAAGGCTTTTTGTCAGCATTCTCCCATTTTTATTCTCCTAAGATTTTTATCTGAAGAACAGTGATGTTGCCTTGAGGGTAAAACAGTGACAGAAAATGAGGCCAGTCTGGTTCCCTGAAGTTTTTCTATTCAAACCAACTCTACTTCTCTGTATTCTTTGAGATCAGCTAAACTGAAATGAGTATAGTTCCTTTAGTATTTGCAAAGCTGTATTAATAGGACCAGAATTCTCTCAGGTATGCTCTCTTATAAAGGTTATGAAGATGAGCTAGGCACACTGTGATGATCACAACAGTATCCTAAAGTAAGACCACAATGAAAACACAAGCCAATCCTCTGTCATTACAATAATTATGTCCATGAAACTGTGTTCTCAAATGCCGTATCTGATAGATATCGAGACTGTTAAGGATCTGAGGGCTGACCTAAAGTGCAAGCTGACAAATTAGCCTGCCGTAGTTTCCTGGACTCGGGCGGAAGAAAATATGCCTATGTCAGAAGAATATGTTCACAGCAATGGCAGTAGCCAGAATGTGAATGTGTTTGCTCCAGTTCCACCGACCCGAATTCCCACGGCATGACATGTGATTTCAGGCTCCAGCCGCCCAGTCGCCCCAGCCTTTGAGTCTTTGTAATTGAGGTCCAGGCATAACGTGAAGAGACGAGCCATCTCCTCTGTGATAAATTCTTCATCCATAGAGTATGTGAGCATAATAAAATACTTGTTTCACACAGTTAAACTCTTAGGTGGCTTGAATACGATAGATATTCTGGATACTTAGGGCAGTGAAAATTCTAAGAATAATAACATTATCCCCAACATTATTATTTTTGTCATTTTAAGCAAATATACAAGTACATACACAATGAAAATAGAAGCACATATAACTTTATAACAATATATATTCATAAAATAATTATTCTCTTGGTTAAGACAAATATATAATTGTTTTAAATAAAAATATTAATTTTGACATTTGAGGATAAGTGCTCATACCTGTTTCATTATTTGTATGTTCCCTTAGTATAGTTTTAAACTATTTCACATTCCGGAAACTAGCTTGGAAACAAAATACTATATGTAGGTACTTGCTATTAAAGTCTTTTGGGCCCATGTCGATAATCTAGTATTAACATTTATCATGCTAATTCCTATTTTTCTGACAATCTTAGTCAATATAGATAGAGAGCAGCTGTTTTCCAGTTCTTATAATCACAAATTTTCAGAAGCTAATGATAAAGGTGTAAATGTGAAGCAGTTGAAAAGATTCACAAAATATTTTCCTAGAACCTAGCGTTTCTAAAGAATAAAAAGAGTGACAGGATGTTTGACTTTATATGATAAACTAACGTTATGTTTGTGCTCTCGCCAGAGTATCTTCCGTACCTCGAAGACCTGGATCACATAATTCAGAATTAAAGCGCTGATAATTAGCTAATGGACTGACAACCCAAATCTCACCTTGGCTTTAGTGCAATTTGTACACTTGTTCTGTTTTGCCCCTGATTTCAAAGTATCAAAGCAAAGACCATGAGAGACAAGGCTGCCTCAATGGTGAAAATCATGTGGAGTGAACACTGTTTCCGTTGTCGTTCAGACGTCAGAGCTTTCTCAGGCAGGGCTTGTGAGGTAAACAGACAAAGTCAAGTGTCCTGGGAGGAAAATCTGTGATCAGAATACTGGAAACAGAGATGGGAGATATGTATAGTGTGCAGTCTGGAGACCTACAGACGTGACCTCTCACATATTCACATGAGCATTCATCAACGCAGGGGTGGTGGCAGGGGAAGAGCCATCCTTCCAAGTTAGAGAAAATTGTGTCTGGTCTATGGCCATACACACCCTGAACATCCTGAGATAAAAGTGTCTGGTGTTGGGATACTGTTTGCGCCCAACAGTTAGAATGGAAACCTCATGCTTTGCTGGTGAAGGGGATAGAGAGGGTCCTGCGTGGAGGTGGAGAACATGGAAGCTGGACGGAAAGCCCTGTTCTGACACTGCCTAAAACATGTTAAAGTTAGACTTGAGAAGATAAAGCTATTTTTAAGTAATGCAGCTCCGCCCAACAGGAATGTTCAAGAATTTTCCTAAGAACACAAAAATATCCATCTCCGACATGGTAAACTTTACAATATCTAATGTCCAGGAAGAGCTTAGCAGGCATTCAAAGAGCGAAGAAGAAACTTAGAAACAATAATAAGGTAAACAAAATTTAATTAAAACTCCACCTCAAATGACACAGGTGTTAGAATTAGGAGTCACACATTTTTAAATGGTTATTTTTACCTGCATCCTATACATTTTTCAATAGAGTCCAAAGAAAAGAAGAGCCCAATCTACAATTTCCAGAGATAAAAAACATAGTAAGGTCTAAGGTGAAGGATACACTGGAACATATTGAAGGCAGACTCGGCATTACAAAAGAAAAGATAATTGAACTTGAATAGATAGCAATGAAATATATTCAAAATGAAACGACAAAATAAAGAGAATAAAAAACTGAAGAAAGGCTTAGTGAGCCATGAGACAATAGCAAGAAGCCATCCATATGTGTAATTGGAACCCTCTGAAGAAAGAAAGAGAAAAATACATTTGAGGAAATTGCAGCGAAAGATTCCCCAAAGTTGTAGAATATTAAAACACATAGGTCCATGAAACTCAAACAACAAACAAACAAACAAACAAAAAACAATAAAAAAAAAGCACCGGAGTCATTAAGAAAACTACAAGTCACAAAACCAGTGGTGAAGAGAAAATTTAAAAAGCAAATGAACTAACCTGGGAAAATATGAACAAGATCAGTGGAATAAACCAATTTAAATATTTTAAGTGGGTTATAGTATTACAGGTTTGTAAGTTGTCATTATTAAGGGAAATAATAGAAGATAAGTGAGTTATTTTTATGTAACTTCTTACAAGGGTTTATATAAATCTATAATAATTTCAAAATATTTAATTATAAAAAAGCTCCTGAAATACAAAAGTCCTTTTGAACAAACAAAAATGGGAAGGTTTAAAAGAGATTTTTAATTGGAAAACACTATAAGGAAAAACAGAGTGAAACAATGTTTTGAGGTATTGAAAAAAATTTGCCAACATATAATTATATACCCATCAGAAATAGTTGTTTATTTTTAAATTTAAAAAGAACATTTAAGTTGTACCTTATGAAATTGAAAAATGAATTCTCTTTTAAAAGACATGCTTTTCAGGTATGAAAAGGAAAGCTGGAGGATGGAAGATAATATTTAAAAATAAATAAATAGCCCTGACTGATGTGGCTCAGGGAGTTGGGTGTCATCCCCTCAAAGCAGAAGGTCACCAGTTCAATTCCTGGCCAGGGCACAGGCCTGGGTTGCGGGCCAGGTCCCGGGTTGAGGGAGTGAAAGAGGCAACCAACTGATGTTTCTCTCACACATCGATGTTTCTCTCCATCTCTTTCTCTCTCTCTTCCCATCTCTCTAAAAGTAAATAAATAAAATATCTAAAAAATAAAATAAATAAATAAAATCTCACATCAAATCAAAAACTTGTGTCTTGAACATATAAAGAAGTATCAAAACTCATTAAAAACAAAACAACGTATTTTTTCAAGTGGATACGTAATTTGAATGGACATGAAAAGAGATGGAGGCATGGAAAATAAGCGCTTGAAAGTATAAGCAAAATGATTAGTCACTAGGGAAATTGGACACATCCATTATAATATTTAAAATTTAAAGGGCTGACCACACTAAGTACTGGTGAACACGTGAAGAAATTAGAACTCTTATACACTTCTTCTGGTAATATTAAATGTTATAAATACTTTGGTAAAGTTTTACATTTTTGTAAAGAGATAAATATATACTTACCATGTAATGTAGCCATTCTATCCATAGATTTTTATTTTTAAAAAAGGCAGCATATATTTATGTAAACTTGTATAAGAATTTCCACGGCCACTTTATTTATAATATCCAACAACTAGAATTAATATATATAAATCTACCATTGGAATTAGTCCTCCAAAGGATAAAAAAGTAAATAAAATATGATATAGCCATACAATAGAATACTACTGAGATATCAAAAGGAATAAACTGTGATACACATGCATCTTAGGTGAAACTCAAAATTATTAATCCAGACCCTCTCCCACAGAAAAAAAAAGTATTTATGTGTTATTTAAGTTGAATAAACTACTAGGGATTGTAAATTAATCTATTGTGACAGAAAGTATGTCAGGTGTCTGGGAGGAGGGGGTGAGGGAGCAGTGGGGAGAGAACTTACAAAAAGGCAAAGTGGAAACTTTGGGCCTGAGGAATGTGCTGATTATTTGTTTGCGGTGATGGTTTTATGGGTGTATACAAACAACAAACTTATCAAATTGCACACATTAACTCCATGTAGCCAATTACACCACAGTAAGGCAAATTACAGAAATGTATATTCACAAATAGTGAGTTTATCAGCTTCAGTAATTTTAATTCTTCATTAGTGGTACTAGATTTGAGGAATCCTACATTAAACTTCATGAATTTGAAATATTTCCAAATAATTTATTTTATTACATTAACATCGCTACTTAAGAATCTTTGAATTAATTTTTCTTTGTTTTTAAAATTATATTTGACATTGAAAACAAGTCAAGCTATTCTGTTTCTTCAAGGACTCAGAAACGGTTTGTTAGCTGCAAATCAATTTTATGTGCTCCTGAAGCCATTGGATTAGAAAGGTTTTTCTTTTTCTTTTTAGTAATTGAAGTATATTTTCTTTTATTTTACATTATTTAATTGTCATATTCCCAAAGTTTCTCCTGTTATCCAAATTGTATCCCTTAATTATTTCAGTCAAAAATAATTAGGACATATTTGCATTCCATTGACAAGCCTGCTTCTACAGATGTATTTCTAGCATCCGAGAAGCAAAACTTCAACACCCCATTCTATTACTATATTAAAATCCATATGACTTCAATAGATACACAATTGTCCTTTCATTTTATAACTATAGTACAAACACAGAAAAACAAGAGTCAATTTTTTCTACATTCTATGATGGGCTGAATTTCTTCATCCTACATACCTCTTTTTTCTTAATAAAAATGAGAACAACAAAAATTTTCTGAACCCTTCCTTTGTTCAAATCACATTAAGCTATTTATTACTATTTTTCCTGCTTAGACTTGTTTACCTTAGCCTTTGTTAACAATTCTTTCTTCTTCTTTAAAAACAGTCTAATTACTGTAGTGGGGACTTCCATCAGCCATCACATATTACATTTAGAATGCTGGAACAATAACTCAAGGCAACTGATTGACAGCGACCGCTACCAAATTAGCATTTCCATGCAAGCCAGCATTAGTTATTGTCAACAGACGTTATTCTCCTCTGAGATTTTTCTGAACTGCTTTCAATACAGTCCAAATCACTCAGCATGTGCTAAAACAAAATAAACTTTGTCTAAATGCTCTATTAGGACAGAAGCAAGGATTTTGTGTTCTTTCACGCTGTACAGTGTTCCTTAAATTGTAAGAGATAAATCAGAGCAGATTATTTGTGTTAGACATTACCTCTTGAGTGGGATGTTTAAAATTTAGCGAATGCAATAAATAACACACATTGAATTGAGAAAAATTAAGTTTTAAAGCTGATTGATTGGCTAATGAATTGTAAATACATCTGTCATGAAAATAATAAATCATGTTAAGGTTAGATTTGAGCAAGAATGAAATGCCAAGAAACACCACCGTATGATAAGGAATGAGAGTGGGCTGCTTCTCTGTTAAAGCTTTTGTAATCCAAAACAATAATGCATCGATATTCACATGCTGAATCTGAAGGCTAAAGAGGAATTTAGATGAGACCTGGTGAGAATTTCTGTATATAAATAGGAAACTAAAACTCAAGATGTGTATCGCTTAACCAGTGTTAAACCATCAAATACCAGAAATCAGGACTAGCACCAGGGTATCTAACTTTACATTTTAGTCTTCTTCCCAAACTCAATCATACACACACTCCCTGGTCCCCTTTACATCTAATGTTCTATTTGTATTTGCATTATTTGAATTTTGCATCAGGAGCCACATGGTATCTGTGCAAGACTGAAGCCTTGGCAGATTGCTCACCCTGTGCTTGTGGAGCTGGTCTGGCTAAATGTGCTGGGGTTGTGATCTAGGCTGGTAACACCCGCACTGCCCCTAACCCTCCTAGGACCAAGCCGAGTAGGAGAAGGGAAGCTGCTCCAGTCCTAAAGCGGGCCCAGGGCTCAAGCCCAGGAGAGACAGCAGCAACCTCAGCAGCAGCAGCAATACACTGAAGATCCCAGTTCCTCTACTACCAGTTCATACTCTGATTTCCAGTACTGTGTTGCCAGTACTGGAGGAGTGGTGAAAGCAGACGCCCTTGTCTTTTTCCTGATCTTAAGGGAAACACTTTTAGTTTTTGTTCACTGAAAATGATGTTAGCAGTAGGTTTTCATATATGACCTTTATTATGTTGAAGTATGTTCCCTCTATTCTCACTTTGCTGATTGCTTTTATTATAAATGGGTGCTGGGTTTTATCAAATACTTTTTCTGCAACTATTGATATGCTTATGTGATTTTTTCCTTTCATTTTGTTTATGTGATGTATCATGTTTATTGATTTGCAAATATTGTACCATCCTTGCATCCCCGGAATAAATCCCACTTGATCATTGTAACATGATTTTTTTAATGTGTTGCTGGATTAAGTTTGCCAATATTTTCAGTATGTTATGCTTTTGTACTTCAAGAAAGTAAAAATGCAACGGAAACACATAAAAAATATGTGTGCAGTGTATGGAGAAGGTGGTGTGACTGATTGGATATATCAAAAGTGGCTTGCAGAGTTTCATGCTGGAGATTTCTCGCTGGACGATGATCCATGGTTGGGAGGACCAAGTGAAGTTGACAGCGATGAGATTGAGACATAAATTGAGAACAATCAACCTTATGCCACACAGGAGATAGCCAACATCCTCGAAAGTATTTTATTTTCTCTTTTTTAAGGAGACATACATATTTTTTGCTAAGTATAATTGTGTATTCTTAATCATATGCAGATGAAAATAACCATTATAAGAAATAATGAATTATTAAGAGATGGAACTTGTTAGTATGATGAAAATCTGTTATTTTGAGGGGGCTTACCTTTTTACAACTTGTCTCATTTAAATCACTGTTGTGCCCCTTTTTAATGCCATATAATGAAGGAAAATGAGATGTGTTCCATTTTGTGTGACACTGATGGTCCTTACTGCCCCCTCCGAGTTTTCTAATCAGACTATTACCCTCCAGTCCGGTGAAGACAGTGCCGGAATATTTGTGTTAGGAGTCTACCTGACAGATCTGAGTCACCTGATTCAGATATAAACAAAGATGGTCATTTCTCTTTTCCTTTTGTAATTCATTGCTAACTACCCACTCTCAGTCATAGAAAATCTACTATTACTACCGGAACTTATTCAATATTTTAAAAAATTTATTCAGTCAAAAGGAATAAATCCTGTTTTGTCTCCGCCAAGCCAATAAATCTTTCTGTGGCTTTAACACTGGCATCGCAAGTGGCTCCAGCTCATTCTGACTTGGTGCTTTCGGGTCTTCCCACTTGTCTGCAGCGATTTTCACTGACAGCCCACATTTGGGCTCCAGGACTCCAACCTTGAGTATAAGTTTGGTAAAAGCTGATTAACTCAAGAAATCAGAGAAAGACAAAGCTAGCCCCCAAAGAATCAGAACATAGAAAAAATAAAGAAATGATCATACATTAAAGACAAACATGAATAAATGTGGGCCAACACAAGTTATGAGAAAATGCAGAGGAAAACTGTGATTAATATTTCAAAATATTTTCCTGCCACACTTATTCCCTTTCCTGGCTTCCATGGCAGTACTTCAATCGCCTTTTACTTGAATCCTTTATGCTCACTTCATTCACAAAAGAAAGTCTTCCCATAGAAAATCCTTTCACCCTCTGCTACTGCTATGCATGCTTCAGTATGCAGACTTTTTAGAAAACATCATTTTATTGAAAATTAGAAAGCATTAAATAATGACGTGACATGACAAAAAGAAGAATATTCCAAATATGCTAAAATAACATTTGTTCATTTTAATGCAATATTTTTTCCTAGTTTAAAAGAAATGTGATAAATATTGGAAAGAGAAGAAAGTGACTAACACCAACTCTCTGTGCTCAAGGAATTTGTAAAGAAGCAAGAAAGGTATGAAAAGCAAATAAATATATTAGAATGATTGTATTCATTGATGTCATGATTGAAGAACAACAAACTTCCCTGGCTGGTGTGACTCAGTGGAGTGCGTGCCAACCTGCAATCCAAAGGGTCACTGGTTCGATTCCCAGTTGAGGCATATTTCTGGGTTGTAGGCCAGTCCCCACAAGGGGGTGCATGAGAGGCAACTGCACATTGATATTTCTCTTCCTCTCTTTCTCTATTCCTCTCTCACTAAAAATAAATAAAATAAAAATTTTTAAAAAGAAGAACAACAAACTAATGTCACGATTAAATCAAGAGGAAAATTATTTTTGCTTGAATAATAGTGAAACAATTCAAAATTTAAGATATTTTTGAAAAAAACTAATTATTATATGCCAACCCAAAGACTTTCTTATGAAGAAGAAAGAAAACATGTCTAAAAATTTTGTGCATTGTAATAACACACTGAAATAATGTATTTAATCAATCTTTACCAACAATAGAAATCATGATATACTGCATAGAAACATATAAAAGGATACTTATACAAGCAGTCTGTGGGAATCTCAAACCCTGAATTAATGGGAGATTAGCAATTTTCCATGATGTGATTATTACAAGTTAGTCCATGTTAGTCCAAACATAAGATTCCTGTCATATTAGTCAGCTCGTGCTGCCCTGACAGAATACTGCAGACTGGATGACTTACAGGACAAAACTTATTTTCTTAAAGTTCTGTAGGCTTTGATCAATGTGTAGGCAGGCTGGATTTCTCTGGTCTCTCTCTTTTGCTCACAGATGCCTTCTGGCTTTCTTGCTTTCTCCACACATGGCCTGTTTTACTGTGTGTGTGAGTTCTCCTAGAGTTTCTTTCTCTCCTAATAACACCAGGCCCATAGGGTTAAGATTAAGACTCCACTTTTATGATCTCATATAACCTTCATTACCTCCTTAAGTGCCCTGTCACCCATTGCAGCCTCCTTGGTGTTAGAGCTTCAGCCTATTAATTTTAGCAGATGCAATTCAGTCTATTTTACAGATTTTTTTTCCTGAAAATAGAGTGCGTGGTGACATGTAGGCAGTGGAAGTGAACAGAATGGATGCCCTTCAGAATTAAAAATCCAAGTCTTCTGCTTACACAAGTCAGGAGTCCTTTGCAAAGATGTGGATCTTATTGTGTGAACAACTGTGAAAGAAGACACGCTATAAAGTTTCAAAGAAATAAATGTTACACTCTTAAAATAAATAGTACTAATCAGCTACATTTTTAATGAAAATTTACTGAGGTACTAGTTTGGGTAATTTATCGGATGTACATACGGGTTTTAGAAAAGCATTTCCAAGGTTTCACATGATGTCCTTGGGAATAAGAAGTAATTTTGTTACAAGGCCGAGCATTTGGGCAGAGTTGTCAATGACTGATCATTTTCAGAAGGAGCTATAATTACTGAAAACTGTGTCAAGAGATAAACAGATTGTAGTAGCATGCAAGAGCGGTTTTTGCCCTTGCTCTGTTTTACATTTTTATCAATGGCTTGGATGATTAAAATTGCAGACAACACAAAACTGGAAGTGATAACTATTATTTTGAATGATAGACAGCAGATGCAAATAAGAAACAAAGGCTATCAGATGTCCTGTGAGAGTTACCTCTGAAAATCAACACATTGTAACAAAGCAGATTTATACAAAGTCACCTCAAAGGCAGGCAAGGTCCCAGGTTTCAAAGATTTAGTTGTAATTTGACTGCATTATTCTACTTCAGAAAAGAATCTGTCAATCAAAAGTATGAAGTGCAGAAAATGGAGAGTCACCGAGGGAACCACAGGCTGTTGCCAAGCTCATCCCTTGTTATGGAGAGTAGAATCTTAGCCAATAGGTTTCAAACATTGATATGTCATTAGTAAGGTGATTATTATTAGTATTCTGGAAAAACATATGCATTTATGTTATCATGATGCCAATAAGTGAGAATCATCTAACTATGGCATATTTGTCCTTACAAAATATTCTTAAACTAACTCCTGATAATGCTACTGCTTTCCATTATGTTACAGGGAGAGAATAAGCAACTAATACTGAGTCAAAGATATGCATTGTTTATAGGAGTTATTTTTTGTTTTGAATCAGTACATTGTTGTTCCAGTATTATAGGTCAATTCTAAAAGCTTGATTAAGTTATTTCATAAGTGAGAGATGAGTCCAATCAGGGTTTAATTATACAATCAGTTTTCTGACCCTGCAAATATGAGAGTCAGATCCTGAACCAAGGTAAAATCATGAGCACCATAATGAGAGGCCTTTTTGAGGGATAACCTCCGGCCACTCCCAGGAGATACACCATGCAGCATTGCTATTTTAGTACTCAAGGTCAGCATTTATTCTAATTCATTTTTATTTTTCACATGCATTCAAAATCAACCAGAAAAAAATAGTAACAGTAATCCACTTCAATGCACATGGGAAGGCTTGAAGATTCTTTGATCAAAAGATCAATAAAATAGCAACACTCAACATGAAAGGAAGAAAAAAAGACTATGCTGTTAAATGTTGATTGTAATATTTAGAGATGATAAAAATATTTAAGGACATTAAATGAAATCCTGTTAAGAAAAAGGAACAGCTAGAATGGTAAAATAACTTTAATATATATAATTAAAGTACATTGTTATAAAACATTAAATACATGCAAAATATAAGAAGAATGAAGCAATATACACCTGTATATCCATCACCTAGGTTATTTATCATTTCAGTAGTGTTTCAGTCCCTCCCCAATCTATTTTTTAGACACTTCACAGGAATATCTTCTATCCTGAATTTTACATGTATCATTCTGATTCATCTTCCATAACTTCGCTATATACATACACATTTGTAAAGATACTGTGAGGTAGAACACTGAAGGAGAAATTAAGGAAGGTACAAATAAATGGAAGCATATACTGTGTTAATGGATTGGAAGAATTAGTGTCATTAAAATGTCCACAATACCCAAAATAATCTACAGATTCAACACAATTCCTATTAAAATACCAATGACATATTTCACAGACCTAGAACCAATATTTCCAAAATGTACATGGAACCCAAAAGACCCCAAATAGTCTCAGCAATCTTGAGAAAGAAGAACAAAGTAGAAAGGATCACAATACTAGGTATCAAACTGCACCACAGGGCCACTGTAATCAAAATAGCCTGGTACTGGCATAAGAACAGACATACAGATCAATGGAACGGAACAGAGAGCCCAGAAATAAACCCAAGTTTCTACAGTCAATTAATACTTGACAAATAGGGCATGAGCCTACA